>MVGT01001133.1:18852-87222 GCA_002174775.1 Macleaya cordata
ATTTTAAAGATCTCAATGTAAGATTTCCAAAAATATAATTTGTATGAAAAACTGATTTGTATTTTAAAAGTTATGTCATTTTTTGTTTTAAAAATAAAATAAAAAAAGTTAGTTAGTACTTACTGCTTATGTATTTATTGTTGGGGCATTTTTGTCAAGTAAAATGCACATGTGTGGTTTTTCACCTTTTTAGACTAAACTGTCATATTATTTTTAGCTGGGACTGAACCATCATATTAACCCTCAAATAGGACTAAACGGTCGTTCCCCCATTTATAATTTTATATACGTGTATCAAAGAGAGACTAAGTATATTTGTCATAAATATAATTTAAATTAAGAAGATATCGGATCATAATCTATAATATAAGTTATTTCTAAATATCATTTCAAAATTAAAACAAAGGAATGGTATTAAAAATTAAAACAAACGGACGGGATTGCACGAAGTTGGTAATTTTCAAATGGTCACTATCCAAATATCCATATTTTTTATTTAAAAATAACTATTTCTGATAAATAAATAAATAAAAGTTAAGGTCAACAGATTATGGTGTGACACTAACGAACTCTTTGAAATATAGTTGCCCAAAATAATTATAAAATAGTATGGGCAATCTTTTCTTTTTAATTTATAGAAACAAATAATGCTTTTTAGTCATGCATTCATGCAATTTATTGTTAATTTGACATGCTCGTCAATTCTTACAAAGATTCATGAATCAGACAAGTTTTTTTTTATAGGATACAACGGTTGTATCCTATAATCTTATTTATATATTTACACTTAGTTTACACTTTCTAGTGGGGTTGTATGAAGTCGATCCAAGGGCTGATTTTTTTTGGAAGACGATCTCCTTGATGTCTAGATCACATCTGACTATACATTGTTATCACTGGACCCAAACAATATCTATTTTATTTACATTTAGTTTACACTTCACTTATACCAATTCTAGGGCTCATTCAAATTTGATTCAAGGGCTAACTTTTTGTGTGAGTTGGCAAAATGTATTTGCCACGTATGCGCAAAATGCATATGGGGGTGCGCACAAAGTACGAGTGAAGGGCAATGTGCATAGCGCGTTTAGATATCCAACCCACACGCGCGAAGCGCCTGTAGGGATGATGGACGGCTAACTCACACACGCGAAGCGCGTGTGGAGGGCTTGTTTTATTATAAAGGTTTTTACAAGTCACCCAGTTCTGAAATTCAATTAAGAAGGTGAAGTTATATAATGTTACAGGAGTAATTTTGGAATTTTAGAAAATGATTTTTTTATCAATTACATTTGACCAAAGTCCTCTGATTTATTTCTAATTTTGTAAAAGATTTGTGAGCATAGAAAAGATTTGTAAATCATTCCAAAGTTGATTGGGTTGGAAACAAGTAATCAGCTGAAAAAATCATATCAAAATGAAAGACGTTTAAAATTTGAGAGCTGCTATTGGAACCGCCTCATTTATGTGTCTAGCCGACAGATTGAGCTGGAGTCCAACATCCACTATTTATTGTATATTTGTTGACTTCACACATATACAATGAATGGTAGATGTTGGGTTCCAGCTCAATCTATCTAGCTAGACAGATGAATGGCCAGTGGCTCGTGATATCTACCGCGTAGGAAACCGATAAGGGCCACCTATGTTAAAGGCTACATATTGATGTTAAGTGCTACTACAACCAAATCAAATGCCCTTGACTTGTTTTAAAAACCAACTCACATTTAACTCAAGCCAACAATTGAACATATGCCTTTTTTGAAAAAAAAAACGACCAGATTGTGTATTGTCTGGACTCACAAAGATAGACATGCACAAACCAATTCATTAAAAAAGAAAAATCACTTTTAGTTTCTCCATAATGCTTTGCTTTCTTTTGTTCCATTTTTTTTTTTAAGTTTTGATGACCCAATACCTTCACCAAAATCTTTTTGTGAAAAAAACTCCTCCATTAATATTGGAGTTTATTTCATCCCATATAAAACTCCTAAATGTGAGATTCAATATTCGAAATGTTAGAGTCGAATGAGGTTGAATGTGCTCGGCGTTGTGATGCCGAATAAGGTGGTGCAAAAATTCGTTAGGTTAGTAGAGCGGGAAGAAAAGTGTTTAACAATGAAAAAAAGTTAGACTTTTTATTGTTTGGCCAAAAGATGATAGCCCTTATTAAAACCAATAATGAAAAATGTAAAAAAAGTCCCTGAAAAAAAAGGCATTATGATTTTAGTCCTTGTTTTATAAATTTAGTCCCTGCTTTTGGACATAAAAGTCATAAAACTAGGGACTACATTTATAAAACAAGGACTAAAATCATAATGACTTTTTTTACAGGGACTTTTTTTACAGGGACTTTTTTTACAGGGACTTTTTCCATTAATATTGATCCTAAAATTAAATGATCCTTATCGGTTGACTATGTGGTAAATATCACCAAACTTTTAGATTTTTAAGTGTTGATTTGAAGGGGCAAGTTTTTTAAAATGAGTTAAATTTTAGATATGATGATAATTATTATTTTTTTTTTTAGGGGGGAAAACCTTATAAAAATTTAGCAGAAACAGACCCCTCTCCCAGCACAAGAAGCCTTACTGGGAGTAGATGGGCTTCCAAAACGTTAACACTACCATAGTTTAGCCAAGTGTTTGGGGAAACGACGTTCCTCCCATTCCTTGCTATCATACATACAGAATCAAACTTATCAAAGACAACATAATTAAAACATACATTAGTTAACTTAGTAAATAAAGTCTTAGTTTCTTGAAACAGAACTTCGTTTCTCCAACCCACTGTAGAAAAAGCACCCTGCTTGTAACCCATAACCTGCTTAGCATCACATTCAAACCTGATATTAGATAAGCCCAGTTCCTTGCACCAATCATAAGCAGCAGAAGCAGCTCTACATATCCTTCTTCGACATCTAAACATTTGGAGGAGATGCTCCTAGTCCCTTGATAAGAGCCTGTCAAGTCCATAAAAGAGAGACCAATACCCATTGAATCCTTGTGAGAAATAAAGAATACAGTAAATCTGAAGATGAAGTTAATATTTGATGGAGATTGGATACAAAGGTTCATAATTCGATTACTAACAGGCAGATTGGTTTGAGCTGCTATTTTCTCCTTCATTTGTTGGCAACTATCAACTAAAGTACTAATTTGAGCTGCTGTTTGTATAATGGGTTTGGCTGCCTCTTCTCAAAAATAACCTCACACCTAGCTTTCCAAACAAACCAAATGACTATAGAACAATATTCAATCCAAGAGATGAAATTAGTTGGCTATCCAATAGTGAAGACTAGATATGATGATAATGAGGAGATCATCTAATAAGATAGAGCATATAAGAATGGACATTATTTGTCATGACTTCCACCTCTGCTATAAAAGCCCAATAAATAAAAATAATAAATGTTAGATGGCCATATCACCTGGTGGACCATGCCACCTTGTTGAGTGGTGATACCCTATAATTCCTCATGTTGTGGGTCCTCAAGCACTTTAGGCTTTCTCGCTTTGCTTGGGATGAAAATGAGCTAGTGGGAAGTGTACATCTTCTTTTCAAGGCCGTGCACATATCTTAAAAAGTGCAACATTTAATAGTTAGGTTAGGGAGGGAATGAACATCGCCCATAAAAAAAAGTTGTACAAAATAAGACTTTAAAACTACTCGTATATGGCTTCGCACATCATGATGAAAACATCTAAAATCAGTTATGGATCATCTTATGTGGATCTCATACCTATGGGTAATTGATGGATCATTTGATCTCTTTTCATTTTTCATGTAGTTAAAAGTATCCACAATGATGAAGGGTAAAATTGCATTCTCTAGAAGAGTATAAATTCTTTAGGAGGTACTAATTCCAAATTTTACTCACACTCCCGCACAAGGTTGTTGAACTTAGCATGTGGAACTCTTTTTGCGTGACGTGGACACGTGTGGCTTTTTGGGTCTATCAAATGTGGGCCTGCTCTGATACCATATTAAATTCTTGGGAATCCAAGTCAAAACTAATTGGCTATAAGTGGAGTGAACCAGGATCATTATATATTAGATTGCAAGGCTTTCGTTAACCCATGTGGGACTATTCTTAAGAACAAACAGTGTCCGTGCTTTGTGGGTTTCACATAGAAACGATCTTAAGATTGATTTTTTTGTGAGGATACTCTCCTTATTATATGTAGATCATCCTCACAGAAAACCAGAATTGTAATCCCACTAGATGATTATCAATCAATGACGGAGAGATCATTCTTATTAAATTACAGATTGTACATTTCGACCAAAATTTTGATAGTGGTAGAAATTTTAAAATAGACTGATTTTTTTGTGAGGAGCACCAAAAAATTTAGACATCGACTTGGTATATAATAAAAGTAGTAGACTAAATAAAGTATTAATGCAAGAAGAAAGAGTGTTGGGCGTGGGCCAAAAGGGCCGCCAAAAACTTGGGCGCAGTCACTACCGCACACCTAACTTAGGCGTGGAGTATTGGCCACTCCCAAGTGTTGGGTGGTCCTAGTGTAAGAGTTTGATCATAATAAGATGAATTTTTTTGTAAAGATGATCTACATTATTATGAGATCATCTTCATGTAAAATTAACCCTTGGATCATTTACACTTTATAAGAAGGTGTAAATGGTGTGTTAGAATAAGTAGGATATTAGGAAGTAAAAGTGGGGTGCAAGTAAAGTTTCCCAATTTAATGACGTGTGATCATGATTAAAGAATCAAATAATAATATAACAAAGATGGGTTACTCACCAACTAATCATCTGAACCGTCATTTAGTGAGATCATAGGGGCTTAATCGTCATTTAATATCTGATCAAAGAGAATTTTGTTTACCTCCATCACAGATTAAAGAAAGAATCAGATAATACAACATTGTTGTATTGGATCACCGACAAGATTACACCACGTGTCTCTTTGTCTTAACGACTCTCTCTCTCTTCTTCTTCTTCTTCTGTTGCTCTGTTGTACAAACTGCAAAATCTCTCTCTTTCTTATTCTGTTCTCGATCCCAAAACCAGTTTCAAAAACTGTTTAACATTTACAGTCTCTGAAACACCAAAACGATTTCTAGGGTTTCAGAACTGTTAAACCCCATACCTGCATTTCTCGAGTTTTCTAGGGTTTTTTGAAACAGTAAAAAAGAGGTTCATTTAGCTATGTAACTTTAATAATCTCTTTCTTGGATCTAATGCTTCAAGATCTCTCAAATCTGAGCTTATATTCAGAAGTTAGGTTATTTCTCTTAATTTGTCAGGATTTTCTTCAGTTCTCCATCTTTACTTCAACTTTTTTTGTCTGCAAGTTAAGATCAAGAAGAAGGTCTCTTAATTCTTGCATTTAGGATACCAAAAAAAAATTAATTTTTTCAATTAGGTCTATTAATTCTTCCAGTTAAGCTTCTTGTATGAGCTGTTTTTAATTTTTATTTTTTATTTTTTTTGAAGTTTTATTGAAATGGAAATCAAACCCAGACTCCAAATCATTTTAGGTATAGTGTCTGGAATTTCTCTGATCATTCTGTTCTGTTTGATATACCTATTCTGTCGTAAGAAATCAGCAAAAGATGAGTCTGGAGAGCTAGGGAATTCTGAATATGATGATGAAGAAGAAGAGATAGTAGAAGAAGAAGAATTGGAAACAGAGGAATTGATCAGTTTTCCAGGTGGTGAGAATCTGACTATCCATGATATCTTGGATGCACCAGGAGAAGTTGTGGGAAAATCGAGTTATGGAACTCTGTATAAGGCCAATTTAGAAAGAGAAAATTCGATGAAGTTGCTTCGGTTTCTACGGCCAGCTTGTACAGGAAGGATGAAAGAGAATTCCTCTGTAGTTCAGTTTCTAGGTTATATTAGGCATCCTAATTTGGTTCCTCTTCAAGCTTTTTATTCTGGGCAGAGAGGGGAGAAACTTCTTGTTCATCCGTTCTTTATCCACGGCAATCTAGCACAATTTCTTCGAGGTGATTTAATTGCTTTTATTTGAGTTTTACTTTGATGTTCTTTGTTTTTTGTTGATGTTTTCATGAAATGGGTTTCTGTTGATTCTATTAAGAACTTGGAAACTGATTGACTTGATATTTCTAAATCTTTGTGGTCATAATCCAAGGATGAGAACAAAAAGCTATTTTGACTGTAAAGTTTAATTTAGAGCATAGAAGTCTAAACGATGAAAATGAAAGCCAGAAAATGGGTATTTATTCTTCTTGGTTGATACATGATCTGATTTTGAGTTATGATTTTACTTGTGATATTATAGACTTGATTTACCATAATTTTTCTTTACTTAGATTGACACTTGGGTTTTGTTTTATCTATTTGAAAAGTGAATAGAATAGCTTAATTTTCAATTTTGGGTTTGAGTGTTGTATCTGATATTGAACCTACTCTACTGCTTTCAGTGTCTTGGTTCTTTGTTGCCTTTAGTCTTTTCAGAGATGTTTCTGGTTTAGTATTTGAGTTCGAATTTTCGTAGATTTTCTTGTTAACTTACTGTGCAGATAGAGAAACGATATTCGATTCAAGTTCAAGCATATTTGTTCTTCTTCTGTTCCTAATTCTCCTAGACATCTTAAATTGAACAACTACTTTTTTTTGTTTTGTTTTCTTGTCACTGACAGATGGAAATGGTGAATCACACAAATGGGCTGTTATTTATAGGATCTCTCTCGGTATTGTAAAAGGACTAGTTCATCTTCACACCGGATTACATAAACCCGTTATCCATGGAAACCTCAAGTCGAAGAACATATTCTTGGATGGGAATTACCAACCCTATGTGTCGGATTTCGGTCTACATCTCCTCTTAAACTTGAAAACCAGCCAAGAAATGCTTGAAGCTTCTGCTGATCAGGGATACAAAGCACCTGAGTTGATCAAGATGAAAGATGCAAGCAAAGAGAGTGATATTTACAGCCTTGGGGTAATATTACTAGAAATAATTAGTGGAAAGGAACCCATTAATGATGATCCATCTCCCAACCAGGATCCATATCTGCCAAACTCCATGAGAAATGCGATTATTGATCATAGAATCTCAGATATATTTCATCCCAATTTATTTCTCAGCCAAACATATCATCCAAATGCAACCACTGAAGAATGTTTACTCATGTTCTTTCGGCTGGCCATGGCTTGCTGTTCTCCTTCCCCAGCTTTGAGACCAGATATCAGGCAAGTCCTCAGTAAGCTTGAAGAAATTGGCCAATGAGAATTCATGGAAGGAAAATCTTGGTCATGATCGGCATACCAGTGAAGCGTTGAAATTGAAAATAGATACATGAATAATCTAATTGTGACTTTCTTGATAGCTACCTCAGCGATAATGACTAGAGAGATAGTGAAGGTTTATGGATGAGTAAGGAAACGGTTTCTCTCTCTAACCAAAAGTTGAAAATTTCAGCCATGGGAGAAAATAAAAAATAAAAAAACTGTGATTTGATGAATGATGATTGCATCTGTTGGGGTTCACCATTTTTTTTATTAGCACTACAAACATCCGGATCGATTTGGGTCCCAGCTTGCGTGTTGTCGATAAACAATTCAATGTATAACTTGACAAAAAAGGACAGAAGAACCCATCATATCAAGTACTAACCGGGTCTCTTCGTGCCTACAGCAATTGATCACTGAAAGGGATTTTGCAACAATTATTTGGAGAATGAAGTTGGGTTCGAATTATTTACAGAGGGCAACTAACAGCAAAGATGATCAGTCAATCCCATTTTTATTCTACCCAAATTGAGGTAAATTCATAAACAACTAAGGAACCCATTTATGAATAGTCTTACTCTTACTGATTGTGATCATTTACTATGTCTTTTTCAATTGAATACAATGTAGCTTGTATATAATTTCCTGTTTTTTTAACTTCAACTTGAAATATATGATGATGGTCAATTTTCCTAAAACCTATACTTACGTTAATTTTAGCTGTCTCTATCTATGGTAGTTAACCTATTGTTGAATTCTTAATCATTGTGTGGAGAAGCAAAGATTTAAATTACTCAAGAGTCAAGAGCTCATATTCATGGTGATGGTCTATGATAAATATTTTTGCAACGCCGCAACGATAAAATAAAATAAAATTAAAAAAAAAAAAATTCCAACAGAGTCCTTAGCAGTATAATCAAGAATTAGAAAACTGATATCTGCAATATAACACTGATCATCAAATTCTTTATTTTCTTTGTTTTTTTTTATTTATCCTGCATTCTCTCTCCTGGCATTTAGAGCTGTTCTCCTTTTGAATAGACCAAAAAATGATCAGTACATTATACATCTGTTAGATCTCTTAGTACTTGAAAAGAAATTTCTATGATCTCTGTCATTAGGTATATTGACTGTAGAAATCTTTGTTTGTTTAGATTTTCATAAAAACAATTATTATTTTAATAATTATTTGGGATCTGTTGACACCTCTTTTGAATTTGACAAGCCCTCATGGGCTCACATGAAAATGAAGTATGAGCTGGTTTTTTTTTATAAAGATTATGCTTCCACCATAGGAGATCATAGTCTGAAAAAATCTTAAATCAGACAATTTACAATCCATTTCATTGTAAATTTTGAATAAAATTTTCATAGAATTAGAAAAGTCCTGAGATCAATTTTCTTCTTTTTTTTTTTTTTTCCTTTTTTTGATAGTAAAGATATGGCCCTACATAGCATAGAAATCACACTTGAAAATGAATTAATAATAATAATATTGGACAATAATATATTAATATGGGTGGACCAAATTAAACATCTAAACTGATCTGTAATGCATCTAATCTTGCCAAAAACCATTCATAAAAAAAAAAGAAGTGTCTGACCAGTCCAATCCTTAAAACTTTATGCCAAGCATGTTTTTTATATTATTAAATATAAATATATAACAATACTTAAATGGTAATTTAATATATATTTTTTTTCTCTCTGTCAAGCTGTCCTGACCTGGTATATATTTCAATAGGGAAATTATTTTCTCTCTCTTCAAATTCTTTTGGTGGCACAAGATTAGGGTTGCTGATGAATTTTGTGATAGTGCTATCTGTGTCTGTAATGGCTTTCCATGAATAAACAACTATAATGGAAGTCTCAGGGTACAAAAGTCAGTGGTGGAATATATTGCTGTGATCTGACAAATGCCTATATATGTTGTCTCCAACCACTATTTTAAGGTAGATGACATGAATCGTTTACCAAAAAAAGAAAAGAACAGAAAAGAAGACATGAATCATGTTTTTCATAGCGTGCATTTTGCACGTGTTCTCTACACAGTAGTTTTTCTCTCGGTTGAGATGATAAAATCCTTGGAAGGCAACAATTCTAAGCTTCCCTATACCTTAACATACTAATGATTACCCACTGAGCTATATTTCTAAATGAAAGCTTATTTTCACAAAATTAGTAAGAGAAAATATGATCTCCACATATTAGATTTTGTAGGGCCCATATAGACATGATCTTCCGTTAAAGTGGAGTCTACTTATTATTTCAATATGCATATTACAATGAAAGATCTTAATGTGTTAAGGACACTAATATTAAGTATTAGTTACTCAAATTCAATAGATATAATGACCTAAGAAACACGGACTCTCTTCTAAGGGAACTATGCCCCTATCGTGTCTTGTTTATTGAAAATTTAAGGAAAAAAAACTCGCGCAGTATCCGTATTCGTATCCTCCCGTTGTGTCCGTGTTTCATAGATAATTTAAAATCGAAAGCAAACAATACCGAAATAAAAGAATAAATCAAAAGAAGGCCCATGGGTACGGGCCAGGCGTGGTTGTTCCTGGGCCTTCATCTGGACCCACATCCATGTTCACCATGATCACCATCACATGAATAGCTCTGGCATTTCTTGTCCAGTTCAGCAACAGGTAGATCAAAAGTTTCAAGCTGTCAAAGCAAAGTAAACCATCAAAGATTAATTCCAATAGATTTCTTTTAGTATGACTAAGAAAGTCGTCACTCAACTTTAAAGTTCAATACTAATATACTGTACGAATACACGACTTAATCCGCATATCAGGTCAAGAAAAAAGAGTGAAGAAAAAGAGGCAAAAAAAAAATATCAACACAACTATTTTTTTTACTAGATCAACCCAATAACTGTGGGTTCTTTAAAATGGCTTATTGGTTATATAGAGTCGACAACATAATTATAAAGTAGTTTGTCGGTTTTATACAATTAACGGCATATTTTATAAAATTTGTATTATCGATTCTAAGAATCGACAAAAATTGTGTTAATCTAGTAAAAGGTTGTGTTGATTTATCTGCAGCTAAAAATGAATGATCTAATAAAAGGATAAAAAACTTTCTACTAATTCAGTCTATTAATTTGACAGTTCATAGACCCAACAATACAAAAATGACAAGATTAGTTATGTAGAGTTGATTACATAATTACAAAATGATTTGTCTGATTTATAGAATCAACATGTCATTTTGTGAAATTTGTATATGTTAATTCCATAAAACTAATTCAAGGGCCAATTTTTGGTGAGGATGTTCTTCTCACCATGAAGATCATTATATTCGGAAATCAACCAATTCTAAAACTTCTAACACCCTCAAATCAACCTATGTATGAAAAATTGGCAAAGTTTAGGCATTCTTTAAAACCATTGATTTCCAATAAACTTTTGATTGGGTTAGAACTTTTAGAACGGGCTGATTTCTAGATATGCTAATCTACATGGTGAGAAAAACATCATCACCAAAAATCAGTCCTTCAATCACTCCATATGGGCCCTAAAAAAATGTTACAATACTATCGCAAAAAAGTATGTTGTAATATCCCTTCTCTTAGTTAAAAGAGGGGCTGAAATATGCCATAGACTATGTAGGAAAAACTAGAAATTGGAAATAACCGTGTGAGTGGGTACTACATTTTTTGAAGGTGGTTGATATTGACATCTAAAAAAGTGACTGACAATTGAGTTATAAAGGCTACTACATTTGGACAAGGGCATACAATGAAATCATTGGAGATATCCTTAGTAGGCCAAAACCCATTGACCAGATCCAAAACTTAACAAAAAGAACCTAAAACTTCCCTTGCATTGTTCAATTTTAACATCTCTAACATTTTTCTCGGGTTTCTGGAGAGAGAGAACCAATTGAGAAGTAATACGACCAATCTCTGACATTTTTTTCACGTATTCGATCGAACGAAAAAATCCAGAATCGCAATATGTTTGCTCTGTAAGGTGTGAAAATTCAACAATGTTCGCTTACAAGGGTGTGAACAAGAGATATGTGAACAAATTTTTTTGAAGAAATTTCAACTATTGATGTTCGCTAAGGATTGTGTTAACACTGAGTCAACAGATGAAATTTGTCAACTATTGGTGTTCACACTTGAGGGGATGAACATTTCGGAAATGTTCGCCCCTCAAATGTGAACATTATGAAATGTTTACCCAGGCCCAGCCTTGAGCCAAGGCACCACAAGCGGTGCTTTGGGCCCTAAGTTTTAGGAGGCCACTTAGGCCCAATACTTCAGTAGTTAGACTTTATGTTTCAACACAAGGGGCCACATCCTCCTAAATTTGCTTTGGGCCTCATTACTTCTCAGGGCCGGTCCTGTGTTTACCCCCTCAAGTGTGAATATCAACAGTTAAATTTTTTTCAAAAATGAATGTTCACACTGTCCTGAGCAAACATTTCTCTCTTGTTCACACCTTTATAAGTGAACATTGTCAAATTGTTCACACCTTACAGAGCGAACATGTCGCGATTCTAGGTTTTTTTTTATTCTTTTAATCAAAAACTCAAAAAAAACTTTAAATAAAGGTCAATGATTGATCCTATTACCTGAAAATGAACTGCTTAAGCTTTCTTTGGGAGGGTTAGTAGAACTAATAACCTCTCCAAAAGTATTTTTGGAGGTAGTGAAGGTTTCAATGTAGAGAACAAAAGGCAAACACTCATTTGTTTGATAAGCTTGACAAAATTTGATAGCCGTTATCTATTTCTTATTTTAAAAATCAACTTAAAATAACAACCTTGACCATGTTTGAAAATTTGCCCTCGTCCCTTTTTTAGATGTCAATAGTAGCCTCCTTTTTGAATGGCTTTTGAGAAGGAAAAACAACCCAATATTGGAACTAGTTTTAGCTTCCACCCCACCCAAAAAATACTTCATAAATTTAACCCAAAAATGATCAAATATACAAAAATGCCCTCACTTAATATTGTTTTATTTCTCTCAAAATGATAGAGAGAGAAAATGAGAAAGAGATAGCGGGAAAGTGAGATCTAGATCTCGGATCCGAAAGAGAAAATGAAGGTGAGAGAGAGAAAGAGAGGGGGGAAAGAGATCGAGATTTTAAAGAGAAAAAGAGAGAGATCGAGATCTGAGTTCGTTTTCTTCATTAATAGCGATTTGATTGAAGAAGATAAAGATGAGGAAGAAGAGTTTGTCATCATCAAATCTGAGATACCATATGGTCGATCTTCTTCTTCTATTGGTTTAATGACGTGATGAAGATGGTGAAGACGATGAAATGAGTTGCAGGTTTAATGGCATGCTGAAGAAGATGAAGCTACATACTACTTGCATACTTGCACTATTTGCTTACAGTTGCATACTACTTGCATACTACTTGGGGTTAATGGCGTGATGAAGAAGATGAAGTTGCATACTACTTGCATACTCTAACTTTATATAACCATCTGAAAGGTCTTTTATAAAGGAATTTGGAAAACATTAGGGAGTCCCACAAATTGGACCCAAAATGCTATCCCAACTGATGCGGCAGCTGAAATAGAAATAGCTCATTTATTAGACTTTATTTGAATTTGTCACACGCATTTCAGCTACCATGACAGTCAGTATAGTATTTTGAGTCCAATTCTTGGCCCCCCCATTGCATCCCTCTTAAAAATATTAGCATCAATATAGTTCATCAACTAATCAACCATAAAACGCAGAAGATAAAACAACCATATAACAAATACACCATCACATACACACAACAACAAAAAAACCTTCATCATCAGAAACAGAGATAGATTATTCTAATAATAATGAAAGAACCTCATTCTAAATTAGATGAATTTGTAAGAAATAACAGATATTAATTGTTCCAATAATTATTGAAAGAATCTATCTCATTCTAAATTGGATGAATTTGTAAGAATATTCTTACCAGGTTATTTATTTGCTAGATCACATTTCTTTCCAAAAATCTCTTCAAGAACAGTGAATTATAGAATTTTACAGGTGTTTGGATGTAGAATTTATATTTCCCAAGAGAAACATGAGTCCTTGGAAATATGAATCCCTAGAAACATGAATGTGGCTGCCCAAAAGGGGGTGAATAGCCACCTCCTACTCCACTTCATGCTATAATACTCCCCCTTGGATGTCCACTATTCTAAGATAATTGTCTCGTTAAAAAACCTTGTTAGAAAAACCTAAAGGAAAAGAGTACAATATACTTAGGATAGTGCTGGACTCGCGTAAGCTGCCTCATTAAAGATTACATCTGCTTATTTTATTGATTGGAAACCAATCATAACAGTTGCTGAAAAACATTAATTTCATTTCAGCCCCTCATACCACTTTTAAAAAGCAGATGTAATATTCTGGTGTCAAATTCTGGTGTTATTCTAGCAAAACTCTACAAACTTTGACAAGGAAAACCAGAGGGACAAAACTTTGACAAAAAAAAAGAGTACAGCATGATAAAGTCCAATCATATAAAAGAAGGTACCGGTATACTCCTCCTGATCGAGCAGTCCCTCAGATCAGCCCGAGTGGTGATACATACACCTCATACCAATACCATAGACTAACTTTCTGAAAGTTGATGTTGGTAGAGACTTGGTGAAAAGACCAGCAAAATTCTCACAGGATTGTATCTGCTGGATATCAATCTCATGAATCTTCTGGAGATAGTGAGAATAAAATAGTTTTGGCGAGATGTGTTTGGTTCTATCACATTTGATGTAACCTTCTTTGACATGTGATATACAAGTAGCATTGTCTTCAAAAATAACTGTTGGCACACATTAGTGATAGATGGTAGAGCGTAAGAGCTTCTGATATGGCCAATCAGTAATCTCAGCCATACACATTCTCTGCTAGCTTCATGTAGTGCAATAATCTCCGAATGATTCGAAGAAGTGGCTAGAAGACTCTGCTTGTTGGATCGCCAAGAAAATGTTGTATTACCACTTATAAAAACATGCTCGGATTGAGAGATAGCTTTGTGAGGATCAGAGAGGTATCCAGCATCGGTGTAACCCTTTATTTGTGAGCCATTGGATGGATTGTAGAGTAAAACAATCCCATGTCTATAGTTCTGCGGAGATAATGGAATATCTATTTTACACCTGTCCAATGTCTCTATGTCGGTGCAGAACTAAACCTGGCTAACAAATTTACTGAAAAAGTAATATCAGGTCTAGTACATTGTGCAAGATACATCAATGCACCGATCGCACTGAGATATAGTACTTCTAGACCAAATAGTGCTTCATTTTTCTTATTGGGGCGAAATGGATCTTTCTCTGCATCGAGAGATCTCACAACCATAGGAGTACTAAGCGGATATGCCTTGTCCATATTAAAGAGCTTTAGGACTTTTTTAGTATACGTTGTTTGATGGACAAGAATTTTGTGTGTGTTATGCTTAGGGCTGCGCATGGTGCGGTTTTAAATCCGGTTCGAACCGAAAAAAATACCGACAAACCGTAAAACCAACAAACCCAAAACCCAAAACCCAAAACCCAAAAAATCGAAAAACTACAAAAACCAATATATATGGTCTGGTTTTGGTTTCATGTTTTCAAAAAACCAAAAAACCGAAACTGTACCAAAAACACCAAACCTAAAGGCCAAACCAAAAAAACCAGTAAAAAAACTCGCACATATACCTATATAGTACACACATACATTATTATGTATAAATATGCATGCTAACTTATGAAAATATGAATTGAGGAGCCTGACTCTTAATATAATCACAATTTCATAAGTCAATGTATCTATGTCAATTTATATCCTATATGAGGCAATACATATGTGTGATGTGTGTTCTCAAATTTATACATATTTATTAATTTATTTATAATATATTTATTATTTTATATAATTATTATTTTTATTGTGAAAAAATTCAATTGTGGATATACCATGATTAAAATTGCCACTATGTTGCTATGGAAAATATGTTGGGATCCATATAGAGATATCTAAGATATGAAGATGAACTCTTCACAGACTTCACCATGTATCTTCATAAAAAAACTAAAATAAATCATATTCGGGGACGAGCTATCTTGCACGTTGTTGAGGAGTGTGCCCCATCAAAAAAAATTTAAACTCCAACATCTAATACCTATGAGGAAATTGAGTGCCCCACTAACTATTAAGATTTTAGTATATTGTGCCTTAGTTTTTTGTAAAATTAGAATTATTTAACCAACTCATTTCTTAACATGTACCCCACAAGCTTTTAGGCACACCAAAGAAATTTGTTGTGCTTTATGGTTTTCTCCTTAAAAAAATTTATGACTTCATCCCAAATCATATCATACCAAAAATTTTAACCCTATCAAAATTTAATTTAAAAGTAATAATTAAAATGGATGGCCTATAAATTACCTTATAATTATTTTTTATTGATATAATTTTTGGTAAGGACGATCTTCTCATATTAAATTTAATAATTTTCACAAAAAAAGAGAGAGAATTAATAATTACTTAAGATGGTTGAACACTTGAATTTTTTTATGTTTTAAATTTAAATAAATATTTGGTTATTATCAGTTTCATTTTTTAAGTTTGAACGAACTTTAATTTTTGATAATGCAAGTGCTCTAATTATGTCATTTTTAGTTTAAGCTTAAATGATCAATAGATAAATGTCATATGTTATTTTTTTTTAATCTAGTTAAACTTTAGTTTTGAATGATTTGTCCGTTAAAAAAACAGAAAACCCCCTAAAAAAATTTGAAATTTAGAAAAAATTGAAAAACCCAAAAAATCCAAAAAACCAATGGTGTAGTTTTGGTTCTAAAAAAAACCCATCACGGTTTGGTGTGGTTTTGGTTCTAAAAAAAACCATCATGGTTTGGTATGGTTTTAGTCCTTCTAAATGAATTAATGGTTTAGCTATGAGTTTGACAAAAAAATCCAACCAAACCGAACCGTGTGCAGCCCTAGTTATTCTGATCTGTAGGCCGAGACAAAATTTTATTTTTCTGAGATCTTTCATCTCAAATCCCTTTTTCAAGTACTCTGCAGCGTTCTTGAGCTCTTCAGGGGTCCAATAAGATTGATATCATCGATGTATACAGCAATGATAGAAAATCCAAATTCTGTTTTCTTAATGAATACGCATGGACAAATAGGATTGTTGACATATTCTTCCTTAATTAAATATTCACTAAGGCGATTATACCACATTCACCCGGATTGCTTTAATCCGTATAAAGCTCGTTTAAGCTTAAGTGTAACACCCCGAAAAATTTTAACCCTTAAATTTTTATTGACCCAATGACCTATAAGTATTATTTTGTTGCATGTGTATCAAGAGGTAATTTTACTATTTACTAACCACTTATAGAATTAAGGTATATATATATATCTATACATATGTGTGTGTATACATATAAGTATGTATAAATATGTGATGAACTTATCTACATGTATACCTATATATTAGAATATACTTATTAAATACATATCTACAAATACATATGTTTTCTTTTGTTTTTAAAAATTAAGTTAAAGTCATAAAATAATTATCTACATATATATAATAAAATAAAATAAATTGATAAATAAATAATAATAATAAATTTACCACCATTATAATGGCTAGTCCACCACCACTAAGTAATGGCTAGTCCACCATTATAATGGCTAATCCACCACCATTAATTTTTATTTTCATCCACCACCTTAGATTCCATTTTCACCTATATAAGGAGGTAGTTTGTGAAGAAAAATATGGTGTAAGTTAAGAGAGAATTGAGAAGAGAGAAATAGGAAGAGAGGAAGGAAAATTAAGAGAAGAAGAATTTGAGAAGATCACCACCCTCTTGGATAATTTCTAGCTATCAAAGGTAGGTCTCATTGAACCATTTCTAGTGGGATGTTTTATCGATTACTATGTTTGAAATTTTATGAAAATGTTCATCTCTTAAGATATATGTATGCATGATAAGTTTTTATTATTGGATTGCATCATATGTTATAAATTGTATATCATATGTATTAATCATGATTTTAAGATTTTAAGCATATAATGTTTCTTAATTTAGGTATCTATGAAAGCTTAAGTTTTGGATTAATTTTTGAGTTGGTTCATCCACAACTAATGGAATAATTATTAGACTTATTTTACACAAATAATAGATCTGTTTTAAGGTTAGTTTTACTAACAACAATGAACTGAATTTTTTTTGTATTTTCGATATGAAATTTTAAATTCCCGTTTTTACAGCATAGTCACTACTATATCGACCATAACTTCTTCGTTATAGACCCAAATTAAGTGATTCCAACTCTCATATATTTTTAACATATACAGGTATCTCTTGTAAAACTTTAATAATTTTTGGAGCTCATTTACTATATATTTTTAATTCTGAAAATTACCTTTGAGTTTTGACAAAATTAATTTTGCTGAGAAAGTCCTAAAGATTGGTATTTTTCTTCTATATTGATTTACTTTCTGGTTTAATACCTGAAAAAGAATTATACATTTATCTGTTATCTTTCTAATGCTTTTGGAATCACCGAAATCCGATTTGTAAATAATCCACAGCGACTGTTTTCGTTAAACTGCGCATTTCTAAAATCTGAATTCTCGGTTTTATTGCACAGCTGGTACAAAAAATGGGTATAACTTCCTTTGTATAATTCTGAATTGAGTGATTTCAGTTCCTATACTTTGTGACACATATATCTACCTTTAGTATAAATTTGAGAACTTTTAGAGTTTGTTTAGTCAGTTTATTAGACCTCTTAAATTGACTTATATACAACCCTTATTCTTATGTAATACACTTAAAAATCGTCTTTTGGTTCTCCTCTTGTTATTTAACTCCTCAACCTGTTTGTATATGTTAAGGGTAAACTTTTTGTGGCAAATATTTACTAACACAAAGGTGTAATCTTGTAAATTTAATGAACCATTTTATACTTAACGGTTTCTTTTGAATTTAAGTTGGATTTCGAATTCCATTTATGCTTGTTGCTCACAAAACTGTTTTGAAGTTTAAACGACGAATTTTAGAATTCCAAGGACAGATTTGGTATCAAATTTTCATATTCTCATCGTGATGGTTTATTTCGAGGTTTAAATGAATTATTACGTTATTGCATTAACCCAACTTCTTGGTGACAGGATGTATTATGGTTACTCGAGTATTGTTGGTTTTGAACTCGATTTTGAAATAAGATCCAAAGAATATGAAAGGTTTTGGTTAACATATTCATGATGCATTAATATGGGATCTGAATTCCATAAGAGCGAAGGCTCGACGAAACACCCTTATTGACCGGGACAGTGATTTTCCCTTGGAGTTTAATACTCCACCATCGATGGTTGTGGTTCCCGAACCAAGGATCAAAATCGGAATGGGTGATGTGGTTTCCGAAAGACCAAGGATCAAAATCGGAAAGTTTGTATAAGATCATATTTTTCATGATTATACGCCTCGTGGTTATTCGAAGCATTTCTTTACTTGAGAATTTTTATTAACTACTTATTTGGTGTTTTATCGCTTAGTGTTTAGCCGCTGCCCACTAGGGGTGGGGAGATGAACCTATTGAGTTTTCTCACTGTTGTTGATAATCCTGCAGATTTCTTAAATGATGGAGATGTGCCGAATACACAGGAATAGGATGATTAAAAGGAGTGATGATTTAAAGCTTCGTGTCTCATGTTATGTTTAGATGTTTGAAACTGTGGAACTTATATTTTCTATGTTTTATTTTGTCCTACTAGCTTGAAATATTGGTGATGAACTATTTCACCATGTGATAACTATCATCGGGTGTGTTTATCTTAAGTTTGCTAATAATTATATGAATTAAGTGTGCTTGTTTTATATATATTTATTGTGATGACTAAACTAGTTTATTTTTCGACTTAACACCGTGAGTTCTGGGTTATTAAAGAAGATGGCCCGTGATCCAGAATTTGGGGTGTTACATTAAGTGAATGCATATGTGTGGTTTTACTTCAGGCAATATGAATCCTTCAGGGACTTTTATATAGATATTTGTATCTAGCTTTCCATACAGATATGTTGTAACCACATCCATTAGATGCATGTCGAGTCCTTTTGAGACTACCAGACTTATTAGATATCGGAAAGTAATTGCATTCATAATAGGAGAAAATGTTTCTTCATAATCAATCCCAGGTCTCTGCGAGAAATCTTGTGCCACGAGTCGTGCTTTATAGCGAACGACTTCGTTTTTCTCATTGCATTTTCTTGAAAATACCCATTTGTAACCTTCAGGGTTTACATTTTTGGGTGTTAGAACTACAGGTCTAAAAACTTGACGGTTTGCAAGAGAATCCAATTCAGCTTGGATTGCTTCTTTCCATTTTGGCTAATCAATTCTATGTCGACATTCCTCTACTGAGAGTGTGGCTCAATACCATCATCATCTAGTAAAAGTATAATTTAATAAGATTTCTTCATTCACAGGTACCTGGTCCTCTTCAGGAGGATTCCCCTCGTCAGGGGTTTGCATCTCTTCAGGAGTTAGTATCTCTTCAGGAGATTGTTTCTCTTCATGAGGTATTGCTTTAGAGAGTGTGGACCTTTTAATAGCCTCTTTTGGAGTGCTATCTCGCATAAATTTTGATTGGCATTTCTGCTTTCGGGGAACAAAATCTTTTGAACCGAGTGGTCATCCACGCTTCAGGCGTGCTTTAGACAACTCATTGGCTGTAATATTAATGGGTTGTTCTACAGGAACAACACGTCCTGCTGGAACAATTCGTTGAGTTGGAGCATTTACAACAGGTATATATGATTTAGTCACTTTTACTGCATCATTGAATGCATCAGGCATTTCATTAGCTATCTTCTAGAGCTGAACAATCTTCTGCACTTTAATTTCAAATTGAGTAGTGCGAGGATCGAGATGAGACAAAGTTGGTGTATTCCAACAAAGTTCACAGCGTACTTCAGGCGGCTGATTTCATCATCCTCCTAATAGCGGGAAGAGAGTCTCATCAAAGTGACAATCTGCAAAACAGGCATGAAAAACATAACCTGTCAGGGGTTCAAGATATCGAATAATAGAAGGTGAATCGAACCCAACATAAATCCTTAACCGGCGTTGAGGCCCAAACTTTGTGCGTTGTGCAGGTGCAATGGGGACTTGGACAGCACAACCAAAAATTCTTAGATGTGAAATATTTAGTTGATGTCCTAGAACAAGTTGTAAAGGAGAGTATTGATGATATTGCAGTAGGACGAAAATGAACTAATGCAGCAGCATGTAAAAAGGCATGTCCCCATGCAGAAACAGGTAGCTTAGTTCCCATAAGCATAGGTCGAGCAATCAGTTGGAGATGTTTAACAAATGATTCTGCTAGACCATTTTAAGTGTGAACATGAGCAACATGATATTCTACATCAATGCCAACTGATAAGCAATAAGCATCAAAAGTTTGGGATGTAAACTCAGCAGCACCATCAAGTCGGATAGACTTGATTGGGTACTCGGGAAAATATGCACGTAATCTAATGATTTGAGTAAGAAGACATGCAAATGCTACATTACGAGTGGATAGAAGGCAAACATACGACCATCTCGTAGAAACATCTATTAAAATCATAAAGTACTGAAATGGTCCACATTGAGGGTGGATGGGACCATAAATGTCTCCCTGAAGCCGTTGTAGGAAAACTGGCAATTCAACTACAACTTTAGTCAGAGAGAGTTTGAGTATGAGTTTACCCAAAGAACAAATAGTACAAGTATAGTCTTTGGACATCAGAAGCTTCTGGTTCTGTAACGGGTGTCCCTGTGAGTTTTGAGTTATTTTACCCATCATGGTAGAACCTAGGTGACCAAGACGGTCATGCCAAATCATAAATGTTTTTGGGCCATTGAACTTCTGGTTCATGATGGCATATGATTCAACTGTTCTAATTATTGTATGATATAACTCTGAAGAGAGAGCTGGAAGCTTCTCTAGTATGTGCTTCTAGCACAATACAACGGAAGTAATGCACAGATACTCCATATGGTGTTCACTAATTGTCTCAAGATGGTATCCATTACGACGGATATCTTTAAAACTCAACAGATTTTTTCTGGATCTGGATGAATATAAAGCATCGTCGATATGGAGTTTTGTACCACTTGGTAATATGATATTAGCTCTTCCTGAGCCTTCTATCAAACTGGTTGTACCAGTGATAGTAGTCACATTAGCCTCGAATATTTTCAAAGTTGTGAAATATTTAGTGTTATTAAGGATTGTGTGTTGTTGCACTGTCTGCAAGACATACATCCTCACCACTTATCATGTGAGTGGATAGATTACTGCTGGAATCCATGTCCTTTAATAAACAAACAAGAGAATAAGATAAAAACACACTAGTGGCGGATCCAAGAATTTTTTTCAGGATAGGCAAAGTAACATATGACAACTCTGAAAAGTTTAAAAAAGATATCTAAAATTTCATTGACAAAAGAATGAAAGAAGACTTTCATTTTGTACAAAAAATTGTATACCATGTATGTGTTTGCACATCAACAAAGACCACAAAAAGATTACTACCAAAAAATTATTTTTCCCAGACTACTTTATCAACATTGTCCACGACGAGTCTTCATACCCTGAAACATTTCCATAATCACTACATTATCGATGCTACTAAAAATATCTCTTTCAATGTATGTGATCAGACAACTATTCATCCATTCATCTCCCATTCGATTTCGTAGGCGGTTCTTCACTATATGCATAGCAAAAAATGCTTGCTCAACTGTAGCAGTTGCAACTGGTAGAATTAATGATAGCGTTATTAGTAAATAAACTAGTGGATAAACTATATCTCTCTTTGTCTCCACCATTTTCTTTGCAAGCCCACTAAATCCACTCACTTCAAAAAAATCATCACTGCAAGGCACATCAAGAATATAAGTTTCTAACTGATCCTGAAGTATCATGAGATCTATTTCCGAAAAATCAGCTAGATAAAGTTGAGCAAGGTGAATTAACTTCTCTTTGTTGAAAGCTGAGAACGAATTGCTTAGGTTCAAACATGCCATGCAAAGCAGTAACTCGGTGTTCACTTCATCAAATCAATCATTAAGCACTGAAAGTTGCATATCGAGGACCGTGCAGGACTAAAAGACCAGCAATCAGATAACACAACATTAAAATCCAGTTTATTTTATAAACCTTGACAAATCAAGGTCAATGAGTAGCTAGAAATCCAAGTACACGAGATATGAGAAGAGTAGAAGAGGCATACTGAGGTGTAATTGGTTTGAGAGCTTCACACAATATGTTCAATGACTGTTCTAAGTATTTGTTTACTTGGTTTATTTGTTTATTTCACCAAAAAAATATATATATATATATATATATATATATATATATATTTGTTTATTTGGTTTAGTCTCTTTTAGAGAAAATTGACACATCTAAACAGTAACATACTCCTTTTAGAAGAATATAAAAATTGAAGCAAGCATTAGGACATAAAATGGGTGGTCATGTTATTCCATTTCCGAACTGAATGTGTTCAGTTGTACCATAATCAGATCCAGAACCGATTCAGGTAATTAGACTTCAAATGGTATACACTAAAGACAGGTACAGGTTGGTTGGACATCAGGATGAACCTACGAATGCGTGTTAATATATCAATATATTCTTACTCCATACAGAGGATAAATTAAGCTCTTGGTCAGATTCAAGTCATATAACCCTAAAAAGAACATATCTGCATAATTTCTATTTGGATCTCCTTGATATTCTGTAGTCACTTTACACGGATTCTAATCGGGTCCTGACATCAGGTCAAACACGAACTAATTCATGCCCTAGCAAGCATACTTATTCAGAAAGCTCAAATCAACACTAATTAAAGATTTGTGATGACGTATGCTGGAACCACCCACTTCTTAGAGGAATCTCGTACCTCCAAATCACATTCACAAGCTCATCTTGTTTAGCTTCAGGAAGCATGGCAGCATCATATGCAACAATGTTACCATAGAATATCTTCTCCAAATCTTTCATCCATCTAGTCAACAGCAAGTTAACCTGTAATTTAATGTCAACAAGGAGACATTAGTATTATTTTCATCTTGATCAATCGAAAGTGAAAAATGTTCAACCAATTACAAAGTAAGGGGAAAACTAAAACTAGCAACTTCATAATACAAAGCTGAAGATTATGAAACTGAATATCTTAAGATGGTAGAACTGCCTGCCTTAGAAATTTTGTAAACCAACTGACATCCTTCATTGTAAGACTCCTTAATTCTAACAGCAAACTCAAAATGAAATTTGGTAGTTGTCTCTAGCCTCACAGATCGATGATGACAACCCTTTGACTCAAAAACCAGTAGCAGGACTATTGAACCATAGCTAGCCTATTTCCATGGTTATGCTGCATCAGAATCTAGCAAAACAACCCCCGAGTGACAGATCGTTGACTAGAAATCTAGCTTAAAAAACACAAGCTATACACTTAACTCTTGAGTGCATATATGGTAACTTAATACCCGACCAAAACCGTTCTGGATTAACCTATTGAAGTATTGGAACCAAGAGAAATAGTAACTGGAGCCATTTGGCTGTAAATAGGTCTCAGTTGTAACTTGTAAGTAGTTTAGTATTCGAACAGAACCAGAACTATACCAACAGGACGGAAACAATTTATATTTATAACATTTTTCCTTATTTTGCCTTGATTCTTTGCGTACTTTTCCCGTTGTCCCCATGTCCCAATCCTAACCACTAGTCAAGACCCTGAAAAAATTAAAACCCTATATATTTTGATGTAATTTGCCCAAACCATGATATGAATACGAGGTACAATAATGGCAGACACATTCTTTTCTATTTAAAAGTGCTAGAAGAACTTGATTTTGATTGAAAACTTTACTACTTGGGAAGGAATTCGAACCAGAGAAACCAAATTGGAATGTTTTGGTTGGTAAAAATAGTTCAGGCAAATTAAAAGGTACAATTTCTAACTGGATATCACGAGATCATAACCTTTCAGTTGAAATTCACTGCTAACTGAAATTTCAACAAAAATGGATATTTACTTTTTTTTTTCTTTTTTTCTTTTTTCTTTGAGAGAATTAGAAAGAATAGAATATATAGAAAATAATGGAATGTACAAAAGAATGTGTCATCAAACAGGACTCGCAACTAGAGCACCTGAATAACACGCTCCCAAGAAAACACAAAATCCTGAAAATGGAACTGTCCTAGCAGACCTAGACCCATACCCAATTAGAACAAAATACTCTCAATCTTGAGTATCATCTCATTAAAGGTAAATGGATATTGATTTTGCAAAACATACAAAAGGTAACTACAAGTAATTTTTGTGCTGGTCTTTAGAAGATGGAAAGTTTTAAGACGTTACAGTAGATACTATGCTAGAAATGATACAGCACGTGTTCCACATACTGTATCTACCAAGCCAAGGGTCCACAACACCTGTTTAGTAGTTTGCTAATTCTAAGTTAGATTAGGAGTTCTGGTAGTTTCTATTTTATGTTTTAGTAGGATTCTAATTTCTAATTTAATTGTTTTCCTATGGTTTTTAATAAGGTCTTTTCGAGAGTCTAAAAGTAGTATTTTGAGAGTATTCTATGTCTTATAAGAGTCCTAACATAAGTAGATAACTTGGGTAGCAAGTTTTTAAGCTTTAAGCTAGTTTTGGCAACTCTAGGAAGGAGTTATCTATATAAAGAGCTCCCAATATGAAATTTGTAGATTATTATGCTTTGATTATTTGATTAATGAATTAATGAATTAATGAATTGGACTTTCGCCTCCAACTATCCTTTCCCTTCGGACTTATTGGTTCGATTATATCGGAGTGGATTCTCAGCGAGGATCTTTGATCCTAAAGCTTCAGTTGTGTGCTGTATTAAGCAAGTAAGATTTCTATATGGAAAATGAGTGCTTTCAAAATTTTATTCAAAAGAAAAATTGCTTATGCATTAAAAGGATGTTAATAATTTGTCTAACTGAAAACATGAAAAAGCACAGTCAATTGAGAGCATGTAGTTTTAACTTTTTCTTCTGCTTTCTTTTGATAGGGCAAAATGAAAGGAAGAAAATGATGACTAACCCCAGCCTTAGACACTCTCAGCTCCAAATCATGATTGTAAATCTCATAAACATATTGACCCAGTTCAACACTTTCCTTTCCCTCTTCTTTCAAACGGCGTAAGCAGAGCCACATATGAAGTACAAGCAAAGAAAATGTTGTCTTAAATGTTTTCTCCAAGTTAAATACTGCATGTGAAGAGAAGAGTGCACAATTAAACCACGAATAAGGGAAAACCAGAAGTTTAATAACAACTCATCCAAATATAAGCCAGAAAATTCAAAGGCAAAACAAGTCCTAACTCCTAACTGAAAAAATAATAAAACAAAAAAATGGTGTAAGGTTGCAAAAATAAGTGTTCCAGAAGTAAAAAGAAATCCATTGTACATTGAGGCTTATTTACATAATATTTTAGAGAGTAGTTTTTTATTTATCCACAATTTCTAGACCTTATTGATGGCAAGACAAACAAATATGAATGTGATGATGATGTCATGCACATCAATTTTACAAATAAATAAACATTACCAGTAGGGAAACAGAGGTAATCTTCTTCCCACAGCCAAATGCAATTTGGTGTCCCCGTAGGTATTTCACACACTGATACAAAAAGGTAGGAGTTTCACAGAGGTATGCTGGTCATTCAGCATCATGTATGAACCACTAAAATTTTGCCAGTACACGGGGTCCCACCATTGATGATAATTAATGATCCATTTTTTTCTGAACTATCGAAACATATGATCTTCTACAAGATAAAGTAGGTTCCCACAAGTATGAAAACCAATTTATAGAGTTTCAAAGCGAGTCAAGTCTGGTTTACATGGATATCCAGTATGATAAATGAACAATGATATTAAAGTTAGACAGGTTACTTTTTTCTTTTACTCATTCTGGTTGCTAGATTAGACAGGTTCCTCATATTGCTGATTGGACAATCAGCTTACTCCAGGTGCTCTAAAGGATGTGACAAAATAAATGGTCTTCCAGATTTTTAATTCTATTTAAATCTTTTTTGGTTGGGGATTGATTTGAAAAGGAACAGGAGTAAAATATATAAAATAATAAGACATGAGTCATGACTAACATTGCCCATCTAACTTTTCAGGCTATTTAAGCTAAGGATTACCAACACTACAGACCCTCGCAAGTAGATGACAAGTTACTACAAAAATTTAGAATGTCATCAAGTTGTGTTTGCAGAGGTCTACACACAGTAAGGCACCATTGCAGACACAATGGTCCTAGGATTACAACAAAATATAAACCTCAATGAAGTATTCATGGAATAAACCGGTGGTCTCTAAGTTTCTCGCTTAAGGGCATGAACTCATGGATCAACAAGGTGAGGCGTCAAATAATAAGTACCCTGTCTCTCCATCTTGGTGCATGGATTTCCAAAAGGTTATTTGTCTCTAAAGCAGAGCAATATACGGTACCTGCTCCACTTCAAAATATTTGGAACATTTTCATTTTTTTCCTTTCTCTGTTTGCCTGAAGGGGTAGGAGCTTAGTTATACATAATTGAACACCCCAGGATTCTACATTACTTCCTTTAGAGGACGACTCGTCGCTTCTAAAACAGAAAATAACTGTTGTTCCAAATCTTGGACCAAGAAAGCGGACCTTCTTGATGCTCAATATTACAACTCAATAGTTACATTTTAGAGCACCAATAACAAAGCAGAACGCTTATCTATGTTCTTCATAGTTTAACTAATACGCAAGGTCGAATTCTTATTTGTGTTCCATTTTAAGAAAAATCAAGAAATAATATCTTTTGTGGCTTACGAGTAGGAACTAAGAAATATTTTTAAAGTTCAGAAAATCAAAATAAAAGAATTTTTTAATCTGTGAGTTGTGTTTGCATGCGTGAGAGAGAGAGACAGAGAGATTTCATATGCTTCTCTTTTATTTTTGGTCCCTAGAGTTTAATATGTACTTCTAGCTACCCATAAATAATATCTACTTTTAGCTCCTATCAAGGATTGTTCCACAATGCAGGTAAAGAGACGAAGTGTGAACATTAAAGGATTGCTGGCCTGGCTAGTCTTAAATCCTTTATTAAGGAAAACAACACTGGATGGCAATGAACATAGAAACAAACTGAAAACAACAGGCCTGGAGTTCGCTCCAGTTTTTGTAATTATTTTTGTGTTTTTTCTTCTCTTTTTCCTTAGCTTTTTCCTTGACATAATACGAAGTTACGGCTTACAAGGAGAGGGTTGCCCAAGGCTTATAAACTTCACAAATCCAAAGTGCCCAGGCGATGTGGGATAATACTAACAGTTACGAACATTAGCAGGAAGATCAAAGAAATTCAAATTCCATAATCCAAAATAAAATCTTTAATTTGAATTTAATACTAGGTACATATTCCTATTAGATAACAATTTACCTCGTCACACTGCATTGCAGTAGTAAGTCGATGTGCAATGAAATATGTTCTGTTATTCGCTATGGATTTGAATGCACTTAGTACCTCGAAGCAAGTGCAACCCCCCGATGATAGAAGTCTGGCAACAATGCTTATATTCATTCCCCAACCCAAAATCTCTGCTTTTTCTAACTAACAGAACAACTTCAAAAACCTGTCACAGTCAAATTGTCCCTGCTAGAGGTAGAAATACAATCCCTAAAGGCTCAAGGTGTAAGCTTTGCTTTACTTTTCAGAAATATGTACTTATATGGTCCATTTGAATATGTTTCCTAGTCTGATTGGCCTCAAAGAACTATCAGATGTCTTGTAGACTTATACCCACATTTTAAAACCAACACCTCTGAATCAGACTAATGTAATCTGTTTACAGATCTCTTTCATCAGATTAAGGTTGTTAACTGACATCCATAGATCAGAAAACATTTCACACATGCAGGAAACTGATACCAATTATAAAGGCGCCCATCTAAATTGCAATTGCCAAAAGTTAGCCTGATCTGAAACGCTCAACCACCTAATCTAGAAACTAGAGGTTTTTTAAGATGTTCAAAAATGGCAAAAAATAAATGGATAGAAACAGCTAATAAATAGAAAACAAATTAAGTTTAAAAACAATGAAAAAAAACAATCAACCAAACAACCAAACTTAATCAAACTAGCTGTCAAGATTTCAATTTTAGTTGGTGAAAAAAAAAAAAAAAACTTTTGTAACAAGACTCATGATACAAGAATGGTTTGAATGATTAATATATTGGAAATACTTAAAGAAAAGTAAGAAATAGGTTAACATATAAGACATTAAAAAGAGAGAGAGAGAGAGAGAGAATGAGACTTTGAAACAGCTTAAAAGATATAAAACAAGGAAAATGGTTTTGGGACCAGCCCAAACATCTGTCTAAATAGACAGATTGAGGTGGTAGTTCCCATCCACCATCATTTGTGTATGTGTGGCCCCACAAATACACAATGAATGGCTGATTTGAATTGCCACCTCAATATGTCTATTTAGATAGATGTTTGGGCCGGTCCCAATAGCATCTCTGATAAAACAAAGAAAGTTTAAAATACTAACAAAATAAAATCACCCAAACAACCAAATTTAGTATCAAACAAGCTTTCAAGATTTTAAATTTAATGGGCACAAAACAATACACCATTTCCAAGAATTGATTCATGAAAGACCAGAATGATACAAATACCAAACTAGCAGTCAAGATTTCAATTTTGTTGGTGCCAAAAAAAATAAACTGTCTGTAGAAATACCTGCATTATACAAGAAGTGGTTCAAATGAATAGTATAATGAAAATATTTAATGAAAAGTAAGAAATACCTTCAAAGATATAAAATGACAAAAAAGAACATTTTGAAGCAGCTTAAAAGAAAAAAAATTTATGAAAGTTTAAAATATTGACAAAATACAATCACCCAAACAACCTAACTTGATATCAAACAAGCTATCAAGATTTTAAATTAATTGGCACCAAACAATAAACAGATTCCCACAATTGATTCTCGAAAGACCAGAATGATACAAACATCAAACTAGCGGTCAAGAATTCAATTTTCTTGGTTCCAAAAAAATAAACCGTTTGTAGAGAGACTTGCATGATACAAGAAATGGTTCGAATGATTAGTATAATGAAAATATTTAAAGAAAAGTCAGAAACAGCTTAAAAGATTTTTTTTTGTTTTTTTAAAGAAGACTATGAAACAACGAACAAAAAACAATCACCCAAACAACCAAACTTAATATCACACAAGCTGTCAAGACTTTAAATTTAATTGGCACCAAACAATACACCATTTCCCACAATTGATTCTTGAAAGACCAGAATGATACAAATATCAAACTAACTGTCATTTCAATTTTGTTGGTGCCAAAAAAAAAAATAAACCTTTCGCAGAAAGACTCGCATGATACAAGAAGTGGTTCAAATGATTAGTATATTAAAAATATTTAAAGAAAAGTAAGAAATAGCTTCAAAGACGAAAAATGACAAAAAAAATAAACAATTTGAAGCAGCTTAAAAGATATAAACCAAAGAAAAACCCAAACAACAAAACTTGATATCAAACAAACTGTCAAAATTTTAAATTTAATTGGCACCAAGCAATAAACTGATTCCCACAATTGATTCTCGAAAGACCAGAATGATACAAACATCAAACTAGCGGTCAGGAATTCAATTTTAGTTGGTGCCAAAAAAAAAATAAACAGTTTGTAGAGAGACTTGCATGATACAAGAAATGGTTCGAATGATTAGTACAATGAAAATATTTAAAGAAAAGGAAGAAACAGCTTACAAGATCTTTATGTTTTTTAAAAAATAAAAAGGCTTTGAAACAGCAAACAAAAAACAAGCACCCAAACAGCCAAACTTAATGTCAAATAAGCTTTCAAAATGTTAAACTAAATTGGACCAAACATTAAACCGATTACCACAAATGATCATGAAAGTTTAGAATGATACAATCATACAAATATCAAACTCGGTTCAAAATTTCAATTTTAGTTGGTGCCAAAAAAATAAACTTTTTGTAGAAAGACTCGCATGATACAAGCTGTGTTTTGAGTGATTAACAGTTGAAAATATTTAAAGAAAAGTAAGAAATAGCTTCAAAGACATAAAATGACAAAAAATAAACACTTTGGAGCAGCTTAAAAGTATGAAACAAAGAAAGTTTAAAATATTGACAAAATACAATCACCCAAACAACAAAACTTGATATCAAACAAGCTGTCAAGATTTCAAATTTAATTGGCACCAAGCAAAATTGATTCTCGAAAGACCAGAATGATACAAACATCAAACTAGCGGTCAGGAATTCAATTTTAGTTGGTGCCAAAAAAAAAAAAACCGTTTGTAGAGAGACTTGCATGATACAAGAAATGGTTTGAATGATTAGTACAATGAAAATATTTAAAGTAAAGTAAGAAACAGCTTACAAGATTTTTATGTTTTTTAAAAAATAAAAAGACTTTGAAACAGCAAACAAAAAACAATCACCCAAACAGCCAAGCTTAATGTCAAACAAGCTTTCAAAATGTTAAATTCAATTGGACCAAACATTAAACCGATTACCACAAATGATTCTTGAAAGTTTGGAATGATACAATCATACAAATATCAAACTCAACTCAAAATTTCAATTTTAGTTGGTACCAAAAAAATAAACTTTTTGTAGAAAGACTCCCATGATACAAGCTGTGTTTTGAGTGATTAACAGTTAAAAATATTTAAAGAAAAGTAAGAAATAGCTTCAAAGACATAAAATGACAAAAAATAAACACTTTGGAGCAGCTTAAAAAGTATAAAACAAAGGAAGTTTAAAATATTGACAAAATACAATCACCCAAACAACAAAACTTGATATCAAACAAGCTGTCAAGATTTCAAATTTAATTGGCACCAAGCAAAATTGATTCTCGAAAGACCAGAATGATACAAACATCAAACTAGCGGTCAGGAATTCAATTTTAGTTGGTGCCAAAAAAAAATAAACCGTTTGTAGAGAGACTTGCATGATACAAGAAATGGTTTGAATGATTAGTACAATGAAAATATTTAAAGTAAAGTAAGAAACAGCTTACAAGATTTTTATGTTTTTTAAAAAATAAAAAGACTTTGAAACAGCAAACAAAAAACAATCACCCAAACAGCCAAGCTTAATGTCAAACAAGCTTTCAAAATGTTAAATTCAATTGGACCAAACATTAAACCGATTACCACAAATGATTCTTGAAAGTTTGGAATGATACAATCATACAAATATCAAACTCAACTCAAAATTTCAATTTTAGTTGGTACCAAAAAAATAAACTTTTTGTAGAAAGACTCGCATGATACAAGCTGTGTTTTGAGTGATTAACAGTTGAAAATGTTTAGAAAAAAGTTAGAAACAGCTCAGAAGATATAAAACAAAAAATGAACAAAGTTACACAAAAATTTCACCTGAACAGGAAAAATAGCAAACTAGTTCCTCAAGCCAAAAATTTGTAGAGAGACTTGCATGATACAAGAAATGGTTAAAAGACCTAAAATGACAAAAAATAAACAGTTTGAAGCAGCTTAAAAGATATAAAACAAAGAGAAAGTTTAAAATACTGACAAAATACAATACCCCAAACAACAAAACTTGATATCAAACAAGCTGTCAAGATTTCAAATTTAATTGGCACCAAGCAATAAATTGATTTTCGAAAGACCAGAATGATACAAACATCAAACTAGCGGTCAGGAATTCAATATTAGTTGGTGCCAAAAAAAATAAACCGTTTGTAGAGAGACTTGCATGATACAAGAAATGGTTTGAATGATTAGTACCAATGAAAATATTTAAAGAAAAGTAAGAAACAGCTTACAAGATTTTTATGTTTTTTAAAAATAAAAAGACTTTGGAACAGCAAACAAAAAACAATCACCCAAACAGCAAAACTTAATGTCAAACAAGCTTTCAAAATGTTAAACTCAATTGGACCAAGCATTAAACCGATTACCACAAATGATTCTTGAAAGTTTGGAATGATGCAATCATACAAATATCAAACTCAACTCAAAATTTCAATTTTAGTTGGTACCAAAAAAATAAACTTTTTGTAGAAAGACTCGCATGATACAAGCTGTGTTTTGAGTGATTAACAGTTAAAAATATTTAAAGAAAAGTAAGAAATAGCTTCAAAGACATAAAATGACAAAAAATAAACACTTTGGAGCAGCTTAAAAAGTATAAAACAAAGGAAGTTTAAAATATTGACAAAATACAATCACCCAAACAACAAAACTTGATATCAAACAAGCTGTCAAGATTTCAAATTTAATTGGCACCAAGCAAAATTGATTCTCGAAAGACCAGAATGATACAAACATCAAACTAGCGGTCAGGAATTCAATTTTAGTTGGTGCCAAAAAAAAATAAACCGTTTGTAGAGAGACTTGCATGATACAAGAAATGGTTTGAATGATTAGTACAATGAAAATATTTAAAGTAAAGTAAGAAACAGCTTACAAGATTTTTATGTTTTTTAAAAAATAAAAAGACTTTGAAACAGCAAACAAAAAACAATCACCCAAACAGCCAAGCTTAATGTCAAACAAGCTTTCAAAATGTTAAATTCAATTGGACCAAACATTAAACCGATTACCACAAATGATTCTTGAAAGTTTGGAATGATACAATCATACAAATATCAAACTCAACTCAAAATTTCAATTTTAGTTGGTACCAAAAAAATAAACTTTTTGTAGAAAGACTCGCATGATACAAGCTGTGTTTTGAGTGATTAACAGTTAAAAATATTTAAAGAAAAGTAAGAAATAGCTTCAAAGACATAAAATGACAAAAAATAAACACTTTGGAGCAGCTTAAAAAGTATAAAACAAAGGAAGTTTAAAATATTGACAAAATACAATCACCCAAACAACAAAACTTGATATCAAACAAGCTGTCAAGATTTCAAATTTAATTGGCACCAAGCAAAATTGATTCTCGAAAGACCAGAATGATACAAACATCAAACTAGCGGTCAGGAATTCAATTTTAGTTGGTGCCAAAAAAAAAAAAAAACCGTTTGTAGAGAAACTTGCATGATACAAGAAATGGTTCGAATGATTAGTATAATGAAAATATTTAAAGAAAAGTAAGAAACAGCTTACAAGATATTTTTGTTTTTTAAAAAATAAAAAGACTTTGAAACAGCCAATAAAAAACAATCACCGAAACAGCCAAACTTAACGTCAAACAAGCTTTCAAAATGTTAAACTTAATTGGACCAAACATTAAATAGATTACCACAATTGATTCTTGAAAGTTTAGAATGATGCAATCATACAAATATCAAACTCGCTTCAAAATTTCAATTTTAGTTGGTGCCAAAAAAATAAACTTTTTGTAGAAAGACTCGCATGATACAAGCTGTGTTTTGAGTGATTAACAGTTGAAAATGTTTAGAAAAAAGTTAGAAACAGCTTAGAAGATATAAAACAAAAAATGAACAAAGTTACACAAAAATTTCACCTGAACAGGAAAAATAGCAAACTAGTTCCTCAAGCCAAATTCCAATTCTACTCCAACTGTGTTTGAGAATTACAAGAACGGCTGGTCTTTCTTTAGGGAACACAAACTCCAATTTAATGTGAGATTTCAATCGTATCAGGTAGAGGCAATTCTTCAAGAATCAAAAAGTACCCAATAAAGATCTCCAGAGACAACAACCAGCCCAAGTCCACATAATCACGAATCTAATTCCTAAGAAATAGGGCCAAAAGACCATCGAAATATGTGTTGAATCAGAGAAAGAGTCGAGAGAGAGATAGAAAGACTTACGATGCGAGGAGGATGACATCTGTGGATCAAACCTCTCCCCTCTTTCGTCCCAATGAAAAGAAACCCTAAAACAAAATTATATAAAGGTTAGAAAATGTTATAATCGCTTCCACAAAATTATCACTCGCATCTATCCCGACCACAAAAAACAAACAAAAGACGAAAACAAATGATATCGATTGAAAAAAAGCCCTGAAATTTTTGCAGTATCAGTGAGAAATAAAGAAACCCTAATACCGATCCAGTAGAAAAAGGAAGAAGTAACAGAAACCCTAACATGCTCATACACTAGGGTAGAGTAGAGATTTTCTATAAGAAACCCTAGGCCCTCGCGTGATTAGGATTCATAGCTTTGACAATTCAGGATACATAAACGAGAAAATGCTTACCGAATGAAAGTGGATCGAGTCCGATATCTGTAGCGTTCTTTGAACCATTATCATCAGATATCATAAAAACCCTAAAAATAATCATCGGATCAAAAAATCCTAACAATAACCATCGCATCAAAAAAAAAAAAAAAACCTAACCATAATCACCAATAAAAAAAACCCTAACCTATTTGTCGTGAAGGAGAACTGTGGACTGTGGACTAAGGTGATTCCGCATTTGAATTGTAAATAAGGAACGAAAAAATTTACCTTTGAGAGAAGTTTTGCAAGATATTCTGAACCCATTTTACTTGCTAAGTGTCCATAGTCTGGATTAGTTACAAAGTATTCACGCTCCCTACGCCGTACAACAATCATGTCAACATTTCTATTGATATCAACTTGAGAACGATTAACAATTCCAACCCAAGGATGTTGCAGCCGATATGCTCTTCCTTCGAGAACCTACAAGAAAGTACAAAAAACAATTTAGATAGCACCCAGAAGATTGAATTATGGGTACTATGCACCTTCACTAATCATTTGCTACTTTGTTCCTTAACTTATCTAGAACGATGTAATTTTTCCTCTTTCCAGGTGATTGGACCTATGCCAATGTAAGTGACACTCCAAAAGGACAACCACCAGTGCTATGAGGCCCAAATGCTAAAAAATTGGGATTTCAAACTCATTACCAACACCAAAAGAGGTGCACCATTCTGCTCTTGCAAAATGAGCAAAAGATCAACACAATCTCGCTAGCTGCAATCGGTCATGTAACAGCATGTCACCTAGCATATCCCATTTCTTTATTACCATGTCTCAGACCTGCATCATTAGTAGAAGAATAAGAAAGAACAATGTATTTTAGCAAAGCAGCATTCTCAGCTTAAATATGTTTGTTATCAGCAGCTCTAGCAATGCATGGTCCATATCAATGACCCTGAAGAGTGGCACACAATAATAATAGAATAGGAGACTGCAGTTATTAATAGTCCATGACTAACATTGAAAAGTTAAGAAAACTTACATCAAGTGCATTTGTTCCCTTGTCCATCAAATCTAGCTTGGTCAACACCCCAAAAGTTCTCTCACCTAACCAAGGTTGACATGGATTCAAAAGTTACAGAAGCACTACATGAAACTGATGTGAAGGGTCAAATAAATTCAAAATTTAGCCTTAACTAGAAACAATTACCAAAATGTACCTGAGGGATCAACTTCTCTAGCGAGCTTAATAGCATCTGATGTTGCTATATCTTGATTTGCTGGAGATATTGCTAGTATGATGGAGTTAGGCTACAAAAAAGTATGTAATAGAAGGAGAAAATTAAGGGCAAAACAAGAATTTTCAGCCAAAGAAGGTAAGTAAAACAGAGAGATAAAAAACATACTTTCAATGAGCACCAGAATAAGCAAAAAAACCACAACTTATACATGTATACAGTACAATAATGCTATGGAAATGCACAAGATCAGTAGATGATACATGTCAAAGAGCCCCTTAAAGAATAAGGAAAACTACACCAAGGATCTCAGTCAGACTAGGGACTTGTCAAATGAAGGACTTACAGGTTATGCCTAGACAACATAAATAGTTCTGTTTCTTTTCTTCTTTTTTCTTTTTTCTTTTTTCTTTTTTTTCTTCTTTTAAGGTTCAACAGGCTGAGGATCTCAACAAGGTAAAAGGAAGCAGCGCCAAGATGATTTGTCTATACCTTCTCAACATAAGAGCGAACCATGTTTTCAATGTCTTCAACGATACTTTCTGGTTGTCCCTCTGCAAAGAACAACCGAATTATATTATATGTAAATCTATGAAGCTCATTATCATAAAATAGAACGGTCAAATATAGCGAGATAAGTATATTTACCTATGGCAACCTTGGTCAGACCAGGTAGATCTATCAATGTTAAATTGACAACTGCCAAACAAAGTAAAGCACTAGATAGTCAGCAAAAGACAGATAAGATTTTTAACATAAAAAGAGAAAATCAATCGAGAAAGAAAAAAATGTCAAATCCTCATCAAAACCGCATGATGCCCTGTGCTATAGAAGTCCCATTTTAAAGTTTGTAGCAAGTTGATCTAGGGAAACTACTTGGTAGATATTTCCAGGAGATAAGGGAAAAACATGAAAATAAAAGCTCAACATCTGCAATGCCAAAAATGTGAGCGAAGAATTGGGGTAACCATTAATATGATTTGAAAGCTATACGAAACACACCTTGTCCAATTTAGGCAGTAAACTAATAAAAATTAGTCGACAGAATTTGCAAGATGGAACAAGTATTTGGCCTTTTTATTATTCACAATAGAGTTTGATTTTGACAAAGATTGATTCATCCTATAATTGGCATTATACTTTCAATTCTCATCCAACGGAACCACAAGCAATATTTTCCTTTCAGTAGTGGAGACTACAACAAATGATGACAAACGACGAGGAGGATATATAGAATTACACAAAAGATTACTATCCGCATCTTTAAACAGAAAGCAAGGTTGATTATACACACCATTTGGAGAGTATACGCTGAGATGAATAGGAATTGGAGAAATCTGCTTAGATTTCCCTGTAATCCTATCAGTTTCATCCTGAATTTCTTTCCGCACCGTGCCTGCAAAAGCAAATGAGACAGTAAAAAAATTAACTCAAACTGCCTACTCACAAAAAAAAAAAAACTAGCAAAAATAGATTGTGAATCTTTAGCAAAATTCTGCTAATAAATTGAACCTTTGATTCATAAGTAACAACGAGATGACATCTAAGAATTTATCTAGAACAACAAAATAGTGAAATCAAATTTGACGTACCAAAGTCGGTAAACCTCCTCTTGGGCAAGTGAAGAAACTCTGCGTACTCTGGTTGCTAATCATCCGTTTTGTGGAGCTGCAAAACCAAGGGCCGCCTCGTAACAATCCCTGCAAAAAGCACAAACCAAAACAAAAAATCAAACATCAAAAAAAAAAAAACACTAAAAAATAAAAAATATAACAACATAAGGAAAATCGAAAATTCAAAAACCCTAACCAGATCCTCTGGGAAGAAAATCTCGTCCAACGATGCTCTCCAAAACCGAAGATTTTCCAGAACTCTGTTCGCACATAACAAATTAAACCCAAAATCATTGAAACCAGTAATAAAGATAGAGAAAAACGAACAGATGAAATAAGAGAGAGATAGACAGAGAGACCGAGAGACAGAGAGGGTTTGGAAGAGAGAGAAGTACCTGTCCTCCGACGACGGCGACGGAAGGAAGAGCTTCCCAGAGTGTCGGCAAAGCGTTATCACCACCATAATCGCCGAGAACTGTACAAGCCCTCTTGATTCTGTTAACAAGACCGATCAAGTTCTCCATAGTTGTCATCTCTTCGAAAATCTTAACCCTAGAAATTAAACGGAAGAACAATCTAGAGAGAGAAAGAGAGAGAAGAGGGGAAAGCAAGCGGAGCGGACTTGAAATGGAAAGCAAACCCTGAACCTGGAAACTTTGAATAAGGTTACTCTTCTGGAAGGAGAAACACCCTAGAAATTGATGCTCGGGAGAGTAATGTGCACAAACTTTGGCCGTCAAGTTTCCTAGAGATTTGTGTTGTGTGCATATAGTGTGGTTTGGATGTACGCTAACAATTCTCTTTTCTTTGTTTCTAATTCAAAATACTCATGCTTGGGGACGCTGCTGTTCGAACATCGCAGCGAATTTGTTAGGGCAAGTGTTATGGACACCTTAAACAAGCAAAAAAAAATATTTTTTGAGGTTAGGGCAAGTTCTATGGGCACCCCAAACATCGAAACCCCTCCCTCCGGTCCTAGATTTGGGGAGGGAGTAAGGGGTTTGAGGGAGGAGGCAATGCTATATAGACATAAATGTATGGAATTAGGCAAAGATTGTGCCGTACGGCACAGATTGTGCCTCACGACACAATCTCTGCCTAATTCCATATAGTCGTTGTTCAAGTACAGATGGGAGAAATAAATGCATGTTACGGCACAGATTGTGTCGTGCGGCGCAATCTGTGCCATATGGCACTAAATATGTCGTGCGTCCCTAATTTTCCATGGCACTTGCACTCCCCCAAACCCTTAAACCCTTACCCCAAACAACTTAAATAAGGGTTTTCCATGGCACTTGCCCTTATAATTATAACATTCGTTGTGGCACTTAGGTGGCGCCTCAATTTATGCGCAAGGCTGGGTTATTTGGTGGAGTGACGTGGCGAATAATTCGGTGGTTTTTCAAATATTTGTTTCTCCCCAAATATCACCAAATCTCAGAGAAACATAATCCCCTCCATTTTGTCTGTGAGAGCTCCCCAAATACCACCGAATCTCAGAGAAAACTGATCCCCTCTATTTTGTCTGTGAGAGCTCTGTAGCTCAGAAAAAATCTAGAGAAATCGTGGAAGGCGACGACAAATCAAAGCCATTGAAGAAGACGACGAGGATCTAGGGTTCGAAGACATCGAGGAATGTATTTTGGGCGGACGGCAGAAGTAGAGAAGCTTACAAAGAATTTAGAGATGTTATCACTTTTGACACGACGTACTTGACTAATAAGTTTGCTATGCCCTTTGCTCCATTTGTTGGGGTCAACCATCATGGGGAAACGATTTTGTTTGGGTGTGGGTTAGTGTCAAATGAGGATACAGAAACATTTACTTGGTTGTTTATGACGTGGCTTACATGTATGGGTGGCTTTGCTCCAAAAGGAATCATCACTGACCAAGATAGGGCAATGCAGAATGCAATCCAGGTTGTTTTTCCTGATAGTCAGCATAGATGGTGTTTATGGCATGTTATGAAAAAGATCCCCGAAAATTGAAATGGCACACCCAATACTCCTCCATACATTTTGCTATGTGCAATGCGGCTCATGGCTCACAAAACCCCCAGGAATTCGAATTAAGTTGGTCTGCGATGATTAGCATGTATAGATTGGAAGAGAATGAATGGTTGATTAATTTGTATACAGAAAGGTATCGTTGGGTGCTAGGTTATGTTAAAACCCACTTTTGGGCAGGGATGTCAACCACTCAGAGATGTGAGGGTATCAATTCATTTTTTTATGGTTATGTCAATGCTAAAACCACTCTAAAGCAATTTGTGGAGCAATATGACAATGCAATAAGGAGCAAAGTTGAAAAGGAGAATTTTTCTGATTACCAAACAACTTCATTAACAGTTCGAAAAATAGGTTCAATAAGTGTACACATTGGCAAAGTTTGTGGAGTTCCAAAATGAGTTAAATGCTGGAATAACGTATTGTGAGGTTATGATTATTCGAGATGGTGGATATGTCACAGAATATGACATACGGGAGGATGTCTTCATTGGAGACACACTTTGCACCGAATTGGAGGAATTGAAGTTAAGTATTGTGTTCATCTCAAGTCTTAACCCATTTTCCTGTTGGATTCAAACATTGTTATATTGTGTTCATCTTAAGTCTTAGCCAATTTGATCAAATAGGTAACCATATTCAAGTGGATTATTTGATCTTTTTTTTTGGGAAACATAACAAAAGTCGAAAGTCAAAAGAGGGGAACTCTTGAGTTCCTGAAATAACGAGAGGAAGTTAAAAAAAAGTTCAAAGAAAACTTGCAACACATAAGAAATCTTATTTAATAGGAAGATAAATGTAAGGTGGAAGACAATTTCACATTGAGACTGCTCCAAGCAATCAAATATCGATTCTTAATTTCACATTGAGACACAATTTTACATAATCATCTTTGAAAGGTCCATAAGGTTTCCTCATAATTTTTGTTTGTCAAATTTCGTGTCAAGAGTTAAACTCAAGAAGGTCAATGTAACTTGAGTTAGAGTTAGCGAGTCTCGGTACGCATCGAAGTGATGGAAAGACTCAAAGATGTTCAACTCACCACCGGAAATCATCTTAGGATGGTAAGTGACTTAGATATCTAAGGACTATAGGTGGTTAGTTTCTCATTGACCAAAGAAAAGTTTTTTTTCAAAGCTCAAAAGTTCTTAAAAGACATTTTTTCTGAAAAACAGCTTAGTGGTATCGAAACCTCCCTGATGGTTCCGATACCAGAATTCATCTGTTTGAACAGATGAGTTTTGATATCGATACCAACCCTGCGCTTTCGATACCACTTCAAAAGTGTCGTTAGGACATTTTTGGTTTCGATACCGCTTTGTTGGTATCGAAACCAAAACATACCTATTAAACAGATGAGTTTTGGTTTCGAAACCAACATTATGGTATCGATACCAAAACTGGCTTTGCTGACAGACAACTTTTGGTTTCGATACCATACTAGGTGGTATCGATACCAAAACTCTCCTGGGAACAGATGAGTTTCGGTATCGATACCGCCCCTCACGGTATCAAAACCACTTGTTGGCTTTCTTCAACAGATGCTGCATAGTTTTGATACCACCATGACAGTATCGATACTGTCGCCCAGATCCGCAAATCTGGGTTGTCATAGTGAGCTGGAAAGTACCTTTGTGAGTTGTTTTCTCCAATCATATTTTAGGGAAGAACATATGTGCGTGGGAAACAACTTTTAGTAGGTGAGGGTGTCATAGATTAGATCTAAGAACATCACTCATTACTAATGGTGTGTTCTAGATCTAGATCTAGAGATGCACTCATCACACTTAGTGCATTTCAGATCTATGTCTAGAATTCACCATTATAAATGGAGTTGATTCATTCATGTTTAAATCAACCAAACACCCTATACCTTAACAAGTTTTTGAAAAGCTTCAACTCCATATTCTTAGTNACGCATCAACATCCACTAGGAGGCAAATTCGTAGAGTTCTAATTTGTGGATAAACAGTACACCGTAGCTGTTGGAGCGTAGAAGGAGTTGTATTTTGTGTCCATCGAGTGGTAAATCGGTTTGTAAGTTTTTCATTAACTTTTAGTGGATTCTTTTCTGGACTAGGTCCCGGGGTTTTTTCCCAGTTTGGGTTTCATCGTAAACAAAATCTCTCGTGCATAATTTCTAGTTTATTGCAAGATTAAAATATTCGATTCTTGCTCTTAATTCCACATATTTAGAATCGAATAAGTCAATACTCTAGTTAGAGATTTTTGTCTTACTGTGTATCACCATTTAAAATATTAAATTTGGTGATAGTGTGATCCTTTACCATAGTCACATTGACATACGGTTAATCCAACTAAACCGTAGGGCATTTAGAATTTCAATCTTCAATTTTCATTCAAAGGTAAGTCATATACATACACCCTGCCTATTTAAATACTTACATGGCTATTAAATAGCGAAAGACTACTACTCGATATTAAAATTTGCAAGTTTATTTAAAAGCAATTGACAATATTCTGATTGTCGGAGCAGTACCCGTCGCTCCACTTCAAGTTCCATCATTAATTCGTCTCTAACCATCCTATTAGGTTGGAGGGATGAAGAAGCACCGTCATTCAATTTCCCATTTGCACCATCATCCACTTTCTCCTTTGCATAACTACGTACCGGTGGTTCCATCCATGCAAATTCACCACACCCCTTGTCTGTGACCTGATATGAATTACAAACATATGAATTATAAATAAATAAATTACTAAAAAATCATGTAGATCTTAAAAAAAAACTTACACTCTTTGAAGTGGGACAACAATAAAACTGTTTTCTTTGGCTGTTTTTCTTTTTGATGTCAACACTTTACAAAATCCTTTTCCGCATGGACATTTGAGGAGTTGATCAACCCAACACCAAAAATCACACCCACCATCACTTTTCTACGCATACATAGGAGAATAACTACTTTAATGAATGAAGTTTAGAGAAACATATAATTAGGATATTGAAAACTAATCTAACCACATACCTCAACTGGACATTTTACGAAATCACGATTAAAATTATCTTATGTGCACGATTTGTACTTGTACAAGAAACCAATGCCACAATTGCATTCGGTATTAGTGAATTGGGGGGCCATGTATACCACAAAAAAAAAAGAACGAAATAGGCAGATCAAGAGTTCTTCAGAAAATCCAAAAAACGAAAAAAAAATTATCAATTTGAGTTAAAAAAAAATTACGAAATATGTACAACAGATCTAGGTATCTTCAGAAAAACGAAAAAAATGCCATATTATTGATTATCATCTCGATAAAGGAAAAAAAGAACGAAATAGGCAGATCTAGGGTTCTTCAAGAAATTTAAAAAACAAAAAAAAATTATCAAATTGAGTAGAAAAAAATTACGAAATATGCAGAACAGATCTATGTATCTTCAGAAAAACGGAAAAAAAATACCACAGATCTAGGGTTCTTCAGAAAATTTACCGTACAATAGCTGCTGCCTTTGTCTTAAAGATCTAGGGTTTTAGGGAAACAAATCTAGGGTTTTAGGGTTTCAAAAAATTGATCTAAGATTTTAAGTAGAGAGAAACAAATCTAAGGTTCTAAGGAGAGAGAAACAAATCTGCCTTCGTCGATAGCTTCGTCTACGCCGATTGTTAGATGATTGTTGAAATACCTTCATCTCCCTTTCAACAGACCTTCAAAACAAAGAAAATGGAGGGCGAGTGAAAGGGACGACAACAGACCTTTAAAATAGAGAAAATAGAGGTTGAGTGAAAGGGACAATATGTTTTGGTGGAGGATTATATATTAGGTTTTCTTTGAGATTCGGTGATATTTGGGGAGAAAACAAATATTTGAAAAACCACCGAATTATTCGCCACGTCACTCCACCAAATAACCCAGCCTTGCGCATAAATTGAGGCACAACCTAAGCGCCACAACGAATGTTATAATTATAACATTCGCTGCAATGCGAATAACAGTGTCCCATGCTTGGTGAGGAAATGTTGGTCGGTTTTTTAATGTGCCACCTGTAAACAATTTCAATTGTTACATCTATTATAATATACTACTAGCCCCATATCCCGTGCAAGGCACGGGGCCTCTTTTAAAATAAAATTTTTTGAATTTTTTTATTAGATAATTAAAAAATTTAGTTGTTTTAGATTGGGCCATATGTTTATAATGTAGGTTTTTTTAACCCACACTTAAGAGAGAGGGTTTTGTTAACCCAATAATAGATAATAGATTGGGCCATATGTTTATAACTAGCTCCAATATCCCGTACAAGGAACGTGAGCTTCTTTTAAAAAAAAAATTTGAATTTTTTTATTAGATAATTAAAAAATTTAGTTGTTTTAGATTGGGCCATATGTTTATAATGTAGGTTTTTTTAACCCACACTTAAGAGAGGATTTTGTTAACACAAGGTTTCTCTTATAGTATATTACTAGCCCCCATATTCCGTGCAAGGCACGGGGGCTTTTTTTTTTAAAAAAAAAATTAAATTTTTTTATTAGATAATTAGAAAATTTAGTTGTTTTAAATTTAAGAAAGACTTCTCCTTTAGATATATTATTTTTTAGAAATTCTTTTTTAAGTATTTATTTTTTAGAAACTTTTTTAATTTAGTGTGGAAATATCTTTTTCTTTTTTTTTTATATATATTGGGTCATATGTTTATAATGTAGGTTTTTTTAACCCACACCTAAGAGAGAGGATTTTGTTAACCCAATAATAGATAATAGATTGGGTCATATGCTTATAATGTAGGTTTTTTTAACCCACACCTAAGAGAGAGGGTGTTGTTAACCCAAAGGCTTCTTCTATAGTATATATTATAATAGATAATAGATGTAGATTTTTTTTTACCCACACCTAAGAGAGAGGGTTTTGTTAACCCAAGGCTTCTCCTATAGTATAATAGATTAGGTTATATGGCCCGTGCAAGGCACGGGCTTTATTCTAAAAAACTTTCTCCTAAAAATTAATGTCAAAAAAATTTAGAAAGATAAACTTTCCAATTAGCATCATTTGATTTACAAATTAGCATGTGTATTTTATAACCATTAAGTGAAATTAATGGTATAAAATGAATAATTCAATCAGCGATGATTTTTCAGTGTTTTCCACTCATCAGATGAATGAATAACCCACTGCAAGAAAGATTCAAATGTACCAAATAAAAATCCATTATTCCTTTATGATCCTCTTTTAATCTTTGAATAGAGATATAAATTAACTTGTAGAAAAAATTAGGTTATTGAGAAGAAATATCAACTATACACCGATCGATATATACAATACCATATTAAAATAAAAGAAGCTATTTTCAAAGCCACCACCAGTTACACATCACCTTCCCTTCTTGATGTATAATTATGTTAGATACTTCAATCCATTGCCATAACCTACCGTGCATCATTGCACAAAACAGAAAGAAGACTCCAACCATTGAAAGGATAGTACTGTAAAGACAATATATACACCACCTTCGGTTTATCTCTCATGGTCGTAAGAGATCATGAAGATGGAGAGGAATATATATAACCATGTCAACGAATAGAGAGAGTAAGTAAATTAATTTCTTACGTTTAAAAATGGATGGTCTGATAAAAAAAGGTTTAAAAATGGATGGTAAATTAATAATTTCTTACGTTTATAATATTCCTAAAATTTTAAACGTATATTACTAAATTTAAGATACTAATTACTATACTTAAAATAGTAGCGATCATTACTCTGCACATTAAAATAGTAGAGATTCCTGTAGAGTTTTTGGCAACCCCCCTTGGAATGCAATTGCTAATTTATGAAGTTGCTATTTTTTGAGTCCTTCTTGGACTAGGATTCCTATTTCATGGATACCTCTTGTAAACCTATAAATAGGGAGGTCCTAGATAGGTTAGAGGTGTGCTAAAGAGTACCATGAGGCCAATGTAAAGGTGTTGGAGTTCCTAAGATTTAAGAAGAGGTAAACCTAGGGTTTTGGTCTTCTTGTGTAGTGAGGAATCCAAAAGTGTGAGAGACTTGTTGAGAGAGAGAGAGAAAGGGTTTGTGAGGATCTAGGGTTTGAGGGTTTCTTCATGGGGGTTGGGGCCCCTGCCCCAACCCAAGTTTCTAGTGTTCTCTATGTGTTCTCTCCTCTGTTACTATGTACAACCATGGAGATAGACTTTCAGTTTGAATATAATGTGAGTGTGCTGTTGGGAGTAGTTTAGAGAGTCGATCTCTAATGGATTCTCGATGGTGTTCTCCGGTAAGTCTTGTAATATCCTTGATGTGTGTTTATCTGGTTGGTTGAGTAAGAAGCATTGTAATATGTTCTTGAAAATAGTGAAAGTTTCTCCGGTGCGCCAATTTGGCCGTGGATGTAGCCCGTGAGGGTGAACCACGTATATCTTGTGTTGTGGTTGATGCTTGTTTTTATCTTCGTCATTATATTTTCTTGTTGATTCATCGTTATTAAGTCTCAAGATCCTTAAGCCTATTCCGCTGTGCGTCAGGGAAGTGTCGTTGGTATGATGAAATTCCTAACAATTCTTTCAATGAAAATAAATTAGTATATCATCATAAAGGTTCATTTTTGGTAATCTTCACTGAAAATATAATGATTTTAGAAGCTGTTAATAACGTTTACCTATAATTGCTCTTATTTTAGAAATTCTTAATAACATTTTAGTATGCATAACTTATTTTTGTAATAAATTTTATTTATTTTTGTCTCTAAAACTTCTAGTGATGTGGCATAATAAGTGATGTGTCATTACAGAATTTTAGAATGCCACGCGGAGTTAAAGAAGAGTCACGTCAGACGCTTCAGCTATAGTAATATAGTATAGATAATAGATAGGAGAAGCCTTTGGGATAACAAAACCCTCTCTCTTAGATGGGAGAAGCCTTGGGTTAACAAAACCCTCTCTCTTATGTGTAGGTTAAAAAAACCTACATTATAAATATATGACCCAATATTTATAAAAAAAGGAAAAATTTCCACACTAAATAAAAGAAATTTCTAAAAAGTAAAATACTTAAAAAAGAGTTTCTGAAAATTAAAAATAATTTTTTTATAAAAAGTGCCCGTTCATTGAACGGGCCACACAAGACTAGTTCTTGAGTATAAAACTAGCCCCTATATCCCGTGCAAGACACGGGATTTTTTTTAAAAAAATATTGAATTTTTTTATTAGATAATTAAAAAATGGCTAATTTTGGATCAACCCCAGATAGGTATCTGTTAACCCCAGTGATGGGGTAAACTGCACCTTTGTAGGAGTGAGCTTCATTATTGATAAGGTAGACTTTTTTGACTTCTAAAAAAAGACTGAAAGAGAGAGATGCAGAGAAGATATCTAGTATTACTACCATCCCTTTATCATCCGAATCATCCCCTACATATAGTAAAAATCCATCAATCGCTTGCTTATGCATTGCAAGGTGGCCCATGATATCTCGATTACTTCATTTGGAGTTTTATTTTTAGATGGGTCTGACTTGGTTGTTTTTTTGCTTTTGTTGAGAGGAAGAAGAATTTTTTTTTTTGGAAGGATGAAGAAGAAAATGTTATCTGAAATTGGAAATCTCTTATGGAGAAACTTAGCACATGCTATAAAAAACAGGTAACTGTAGTTTATAGAAAATAATATTGTTGATCTTAAAAGAAACCTAATTTTGGATGAACGGAACCCACATCACAAACTTCTTCGAAACTTTAATTTTGGAACAGAATGCCTTGAACCCAACTTGTATAATATAAGATCTAATTAGAATTATAATTTTATATAATTATAAGTCGGCAGGGGCAGCTTAAACTTAGAGAGGAAAAATAGGCGTAAACTGACACATCTCTTGCCCATTTTATAAGGGCGAGATTGTTAACTGCTTGAAATTAAAAGTGGGATAAATAGCTACCTATTTGGCGTAGATCCAACACTACCCTTAAAAAATTTAGTTGTTTTAGAATTTGAGAAAGTATTAGATTGGATCATATATTTATAATGTAGGTTTTTTTAACCCACACTTAAGAGCGAGGGTTTTGTTAATCCAATAATAGATAATAGATTAGGCCATATGTTTATAATGTAGGTTTTTTTAACCCACACTTAAAAGAGAAGGTTTTATTAACCCAAGGCTTCTCTTATAGTATATTACTTGCCCCCATTTCCCCGTGCAAGGCACGGGGGCTTCTAAAAAATTTAGGGCCCATTTGGTTCGCGATTGAGAAACTTGTTTTCAAAAACTAATTTACACCTAAACTAACTACATTTTGTATCACATCTAAAACTATTTTTTTGACTTTGCTATAAAATCCTAAATGATTTCATTGAAAACAAAGAAAACAACATTTTTTTGTTTTGTAAAATCATACATGATTTTATTGTAAATCTTAAAACAGTTTTGGATGTAGTACAAAAAGCATATTAGTTTAGGTGTAAATTAGTTTTTAAAAACAAGTTTTCAAATCACGAACCAAACGGGCCCTTAGTTGTTTTAGAATTTGAAAAGGCTTCTCTATATTATATAATATACAATAAATTGGGCCATATGTTTATAATGTAAGTCTTTTTAACCTACACCTAAAAGAGAGGTTTTGTTAACCCAAGGCTTCTCCTATAGTATATTATAATAGATAATAGATAATAGATAATAGATAATAGATGTTTGTATTAAGGGAAAATGGGCCCATAAGCCACGTGTCTCAAGAAATGCAGCTAGGGCCACGTGGTGGGATTAGAGGCCCATTGACATACAGGACCAAGGGCCCGTCAACGTGGGTCGCCGTTGAGGAGCATGAAGTCGCCTTGCCAATAGACCTTGAAGATAGGAACGATCGGGGGTTACTTGAAGGCGTAGGTTTGGCGGTCATGACAGGGGGGCGTAGGCACACTCGAGAAACATTGCCTAGAAGACGTTTCCGGAGTGGAGGTAGCTATCAGTACGAAAGATTTTATACGATGAACTGATGATGACTGTCTCTCCAGGTAGGAGGCAAGATAAAGGTGCGAGGGACACGTGGCTCAATGAAAGGAAGAATCTCCGACTGCCATAACGGTATGGCAGGAGATCGTGGTCGTACATATGGGCCAGAGAAGATTCCTTAAGGAAAAAGCGGCGTAGGCACATGTGCAAGCTGATGGCTGAGACACGTGACTTGGATGAGGACAAATAGGAGGAAGAGAGGGAGCAAAAGACAATCAACCAAAGGGAAAGGAGAACCAGAGAGTATTCTCTACTACGAGTCTTGCTCCTATTTTTCCACCCTCATCAACAGAAAACCCTTGCACTTGGAAAGACCTCTTCTACCTAAAGCCACCCTACCGTCATCCATGCCAGGATCCCTCCGTCGTCCCTCTCTTTAGAACTCGAACCAGACTCAAACAGTTGGCTATCCCAGTTTAGGCAAGTCTTAGAACCGATTCCCTCTCAAATCCTAGCACACTTCAAACCCCCCTCAATACATTTTTGGCGACTCCACTAGGGAGTCTGTTAAAAGAAGAGTTCAAAAGTAGGGATGACGAATTTGCAGATGGTCGAGGAAGCCATGAATGATGAGCAAGCACCCTTGATCAACCTGAACAATACACCTGCCGGAACCCAAGTTGCTGCAGCGCTACAGGCTGACGAGGCGCCCTTACCCACCTTGGCAGAAGCACTATTCGCGTTAGCACAAGCGAGAGCGGAGCTCTCTATCGTTGCGAAGGAGAAGGCCAAACTGGCGGCTCGCGCTGAAGCTTCAGCAGCAGCACAACATGAACCTCTCGTCCAAGAAACCGTGGCGACCGCAGTGGCCTTTAATTCACCTCAGAAACCACGGACGCGTTCTATTGTGTCAGATGTCGGGCAGAATGAACAGCCTGACCCTCCTTCACCGACGCCCGGACCTCTTAACGCAATGACCACAGTATCGCCGATGACCTTCAATAAGGCTGAACTGACAAAGTTTATGGAGACCCGGTACAAGCTGCCTCGCCCCATACATTTCCTCACTATATTACTACCTTATCTTGCCGAGATTAATCAACAACCTTTCCCAAGAGGATACGTGTCTCTGTCTTTCATCTTGTACAATAGCGTAGGAAATGTAAGAGAGCACATGTGTTATTTTCTTTCCGCCATAGGGGAGTACTAGCACGATGAAAGCCTATGCCTAAGGGAGTTCTCTAAGTCTCTTACAGGGCGTGCGTTTACTTAGTTCACTAACCTACAACCCAACACTGTCCTTTCTTAGAAAAATATGGCTGGGATGTTCTTCAAGAAGTTTTATACCGACGTGGCGCAACTTTCAACTTATGACCTGGGGGGACTCTCGCAGCGACCCACCGAAGGACTACGAGAGTATATTCAACACTTTCATGACACGGCAATAGACTGTCACGATAATGTGACTAAATAACACCTGGTTGGAATCTGCATCAATGGTATGGGTCTCGCCTTTAATTATGTTTTGAAAAATCATCAGTTCCCTTCGTTTGCGTAATTGGAAGAAGCGGCCTTGCGAATGACGTCATCTTAGAGCGGCATTGGGCATGGAAAGAGCCTGACTCTGGGGAAGGGAATGCTTACAGGAAATATCATGCCGCTACCACAGTGGAAGACAGGAAGTGCCCAAGCCAAATCCCTAAGAAGAGTAATGACAAAAGGCCAAAAAGAGAGGGAGCTGAAGAAGCTCCAGATTTCCCTTGTACTGTAGATCAAGTTGTAGAATTGTTACAAGAATGGGTCAAGAATGATGAAATCAACGTCCCTCGAGTCAAGTTGGTGATTTATTACCATCGGTATGTAAATCACCCTACGAAGGAATGCCACACTTTGAGATGGATTTTCTCCAAGAAAATGGCTAAGGGAGAGATCGACATCACCACTGCCCCGCCACGAGTGAATGAACAACCACTTCCGGAACACAGGCAGCATGTCAAGATGATAACCGATGATCCGAGAAAGACGGAAGCAGAAGATGACCCTATGGAAGAGGGTGAGATAAGTCGTATCGCCTTAAAACTCAAAGATACTTTACTCTTCAAGAATTTCTTCGATGGGCTCGATTTCGGGGAGGACTGACGCATCGAGGCGACTGCTGCAATCGTAGTGATCGCCAATGAGCGCATCACTGACGAATGTGCCATCGTCCAATTACCAAAATATAAGGCAAAATTACTAACGAGCGTAATCACATTCTCTAATGATGACTTGGCGGGAGATATTGATCACCTCCGCCCTTTGTACCTCACATCAAAGATACAAGGCGTGGAATTCAAATGTGCCTTCATCGTTACAGGTGCGTCCCTCAATTTACTACCTCTCATCACTATCAAGGCTGCTCAGATTCCTGAACATAAGATCATTACGCAAACTAATCGCATTTATGGCTTTGGGGGACATGTGCTCAATACCTATGGGCACACCATTGTTGATCTCAAAATAGGCCCTCTACACGCGCTAACCCCATTCCATGTTATTGAGGCGGATACCTCCTACCATCTCTTGTTGGGGCACCCATGGTTGCACAACCATAAGGCGGTAGCTTCTACATTCCATCAATGTGTCAAAATGATTGTTAAAGGAAGGCAACATAGCATTATCGCTTCGACGTCGCCATTCTCTCCTGAAGAGGCGCATATGACTGATGCATCCTACTATGATATGTTAAGTTCGCCTACAAATATGACAACGGAAATCAAAAGTATTCCACTTCCCAAATGGACAAAGGCCCAAGAGCATTACATTAGAGTTGGACGAGCAGAGGCGAAAGCGTTTCGTCAAGAGAAAATTGAAAAAGAAGAACGACAAACTTCAAGGACCTAGGAAGGCGCCGGTTCGCATGAACCAAACAAGAGATTCAGATGGGTTTGCCTGCCCTCGGGCAATTACGTCTATCAATTATAGCAATCAGCCGGGAAAGCTAGCCATTCCCGACTTCCCCATGAAGCCGCAGAGGTGGCCAAAAATCAAGAATAGCCAACGAAAGTGCCCGAATCACTTCAAGATAGTGCAAAAGTAGTAGTTGAGCCCCTCGAGATGATCAATTTGAGAACAAAAGCTGAGCCACAACCAATCGCCTTAAGCACACAACTGAGCCAAGAAGAACGAGAAAAGTTTATTCTCTTGCTAAGTGAATATCGTGATGTTTTCACTTTGACTTATAAAGAAATTCCTGGCTTAGATCTCGATGTGGCTGTGCATTAACTTCACATTCAACCAGGCATGTGACCAGTTAAACAAGGACTCCGACAATTTCGACATGAAATCGAAGAGTAGATCAAGGTGAGAATACAAAAGCTACTCAAGGCGGGTTTTATCAAACCCATTCTCCACCCGGAATGGCTGACCAAGGTTGTGCTAGTCCAGAAAAAGAACGGGCAGATACGGTGCTGTGTAGACTTCAGAGATCTAAACAAGGCGTATCCGAAGGACGATTTCCCTCTGCCTAATATTGATATGTTGGTTGATGCTACAGCTGGCCATTAGATGCTCTATTTCATGGATGGATACAGTAGGTACAACCAGATACGAATGAGCCCAGAAGATGCAGAGAAAACCTCATTCCGAGTAAGTTTCGGGAACTTTCACTACACGGTGATACCTTTTGGATTGAAGAATGCGGGGGCAACCTACCTGAGAGAAATGATGATGATCTTTCATGATATGATGCACAAAGAATTGGAAGACTGTGTAGATGACATCGTAGTCAAGTCTAAGAAAAGATTAAAGCATGTCACGGTCCTAGAACGGGTTTTCAAAAGGTGTCGATAGTACAAGCTTCGCATGAACCCACTCATATGTGCATTTGGAATAACAACGGGAAAATTCTTAGGTTTTTGGGTGACCAGGGAAGGAATTTGAGTAGATCCCGACAAGGCACAAGCGATAATCACCATGACACTACCCACGAACCTAAGAGAGCTAAAGAGTTTTATGGGGAAGGTCTCATACATCCGGCGATTTATCCCTAGATTAGCACAGGCAACTTCCGCTTACGCTTCTCTATTAAAGAAAGGGGTCCCCTTCGAGTAGGGGGTGAAACAGCAAAGGGCTCTCAAACAGATAAAAAATGCCTTGGTAAACCCGTTGACCATGAAAGCACCAGACCTGCAGTTACCACTGATGCTCTATGTGTCACACACCAATGAGGCCATTGGCGCCTTATTGGTGCAGGAGCAAGGAATGGAATTACAGCCGATCTATTAGGTAACGTTAAAAGCAACTGAGCTGAAATATCCGGAGGTCGAGCAAATTTGCCTAGCTGTGATCTACGCCATGCAAAAGTTCAGGCAGTACTTATTGGTTCACCGGGTAACGATCGTGACCAAGGCGATCCCATCGCTTACTTGACGTCAAGACCGATGCTATTAAGGCGGGCTACAAAATGACTTTTGCAGCTGTCAGAATACGACATAACTATTCCGCGACTAAGGGCCATCTGAGGACAAGTGGTCGCTGATCTCTTGGCAGCATTCCTGGGCAGGATGAAAGTCATACTCATGAAGAAATACCTGGGGAAGTCTTGGAAGTAAGTGAGATGTCATGGACAATATTCTTCAATGGGTCGTCCATGGCCACATGCGGAGGGGCATACATTGTGTTTGAAGCCCTAGATGGACAAATATTCTCGCACGCTTTCAAGCTCGACTTCAAATGTTCAAATAATAAGGCGGAGTACGAGGCCCTTTTGGTTGGGTTGACCTTAGCCAAAGAATATGGTATTTCGAGCCTCCGAATCTGCAGTGATTCCAAGTTATTGGTAAATCAACTTAATAGGAATTCTTCTCTCAAGGAGCTGGGACTTGCCCCGTACCGAGCTGAAACCTAATACCTAATCCGTCAGTTCGCTGAGGCGAGAATAGAACATGTTAGACGAAAGAAGAACTGCCATACAGATGCATTGGCAACCTTGGCCACCAAATTACAACTCGACCAGGGTGTCGGCAATATAAAAGTGGCCTGATGCACCTTGTCGAGTTTTTGGCTACAGAAAGAACAAATAGAAAGCTAAGATTAGAGAAAAGCGATCATTGAAGAATTAAGGCTCCCCTCGGGAGAACGAAAGGCAAATCCTTATTTGCTGTTAGAGTACCAACTTTTAGGCGAAATTCGAACAAATAACGAATTAATTAGGAAAAACAATCCCCGGCGACACGGCGCCAAAATTGATAAGCTAAAAAGTGTATCACTTAAATCCCTGCATTAAGAAAGATCGTTATTGAGTATAGTAGTAAGCAAGGGTCATTCCCGCAGAAGATTGTTCCTAATTTATAAGTTATTGACACAAAACCAACCGAAACTAACTAGAGATTAAAAATAAAATTCGAAAACCTACTTAAACTGAATAAAAATAATTAAGACTATGTAGATACACTAAACATGTTGCACGTAAAATTGGGGGGGATTGGCTTCGATTTGATATGTAAACAAATTAAAGGAAAACAACTAGCTAAATTAGAATCTAAGAAAAACAGAATTTAAAAGGTTAAGTAAATATAATGAGAAATATGGTTAAGAGATCATTCGCCACCTCTAAACATGATTAATAGTTAATGATTAGAATTATCTTTCACTCTCTTTCGAAATTAATAACCCTAAGACAATCACAAGCTCGATTATCTCGATTCTTCTCCACTTTGTCGTTGAGTAAAACAAGCTCTTCACTCAATCTCTTTCCATTAAACAACCTAGAACAAGCTCTCTAAATTTAATTTAATGAAAGCAATAATCCACAAAAGACATAGGTTAAATCAAGCAATAAACACCCAAGCTCGGTTTATTTAACTTGAGTAATATTCCACTTGCAATCAAACGAAAATATCCCATAATCGTTGACAACAATCCGCTACTTTTATTTAGAAATTTTGACAAAAAGAATCAAAACCCTAAACTAGCAATCAAATAACTATCACATTTATCTAGTTGCGCACCTAAACAAACGAGGCAACAATTTATAACAAAAATAGCACTGAAATATTAACAATTTCAAAAGAGAGATGAAAGGAAAAATCTGAAATTGATTAATGGTTAATCATGTTTAGGGTTTTGAAATTCACCCTTAACCAAATAATTAATCTAGCTACACATATTTAAAAGATTCAAAAACATATTCATTAAACAAAACTAACAAAAAGGAAAAGAAAGAGAGGGTTTTTGAGATTGCAAACTATGGTGCTGATTGGAATTACCCCTGTTTTAGGTGTAAATAACATCAATCTCCTCCTTATTTTCTCCTGGTTTGGTGTGAAGAAAAGAGGAAGAAGGCAGCAGCAAGTAGCAGCTCCTCCACTTGCTTGTTAACAAGAAGAAGAAGAAATCTAATTGTTTTGGGCGTGAGTAACCGGCAGGACAGCAGCAGTTGTTCTCTCTCTCTCTTGGATGTTGAAAGAAGAGTGGCAGCTGATCTTGGTTTGTATGAATAAGAAGAAGGAGAAAACCAGTAGCAGCAGCCCCTTCTCTGCATTCTCTTATGCGTAGAACACATCAGCAGCAACTGAGAAGAACAACAGCCTTGTAGCAACACTCCCTTTATGTGAAGGCAATAAAAAAGAAGGAACCAGCAACACCTCTCCTGCTTTGGGCCTCAAGAAGGATGGGCAGCAATAAATGGCAGCAACAACTGAGAAGAATGGCTGCAACAAAGAAGAACGACAACACAGCAGCAGCAACTGAGAAGAAGACCGGCAGCAGCAACTAAGAAGAAGCAAGAAGAAGAACAACACAACAGTTGTCTTCTCTGCGTCAGGAGGAAGCCAAGCCAAGTAGCAGCAGCCTTCCTTCTTCAAAAATCGTGTAAAACCCTCATCTCTTTAGCAACCGTTCACCAAACAAAACCACCAGCAGCAGCAGCTGCTCCTTCCGTCTAAAAAAGAAGAGAGACAAAAAACAAGCAGTTGTTCCTTTTTTTAAAATAAAACCCTAGCACTTTTTCTTTTCCTTTTTTTCTTTTCTTTCCTACACAGCAAAAACTATTCCCTTTTTTAAACTTTTCTGCCGACCTCTATAAACCAAGCAACTCCTTTGTTTCTTTTTTTTTGAAGAATAAAACCTTAACTTCCTAAAACACCCTTATCTCGTAGCAGACAATTAGATTTCTAAATTGATAAAAGATTATAACTGGTGGGTCCCACTTGATTTAGATCAAAGAAATTCCACGTACAAGGAGCCAAATGTTGTAACTTGTCAATTTTTACTGCCTTTTGACCAACCACTCATGTTCCCTGCATACAACCAAAGTACACTTAATTAATTCAAATAGAATAAAATACTTAACTAACTAATATAAATATAGAGGTATTAAATATAATATAAATTGTGCTTATCAAATACCCCCAAACTTACATTTTGCTAGTCCTCGAGCAAAACTAAACTAATCCTAATGAAACAATAAAATCCTAACTCACTTTCGCAGGAATTGCGATTGCACTTAGCATGTGCAACAAGCCGTTAAACCTCTAGGTTACCCCTAGTGGACGAGTGTTGTCTCGTGAGGGTTTGCAGTTAATCTACCCACAAAATTATAAGTTCAAAATAAAATAGGGTTGAGAATATTGTTTCAGAAACATAAGCAATTAACAACATAATTTTAGCAAGCTAATAAACATGAAATAGAGTTCAGAACACTATCCGGACTAAAAACTTTTCACAAATATTCAAGTCTATGAGTTAGAAGTAAATAGCCAACAAGAGTGTAATTCTAGTTCTGAGAAAACCACAACCTTGATCACCTTCCTAATACATTTCGCCTCGACTTCAGCCTCACAGTTAGACTCTCAAAATAAAACATTTAGAATTGTTTCACTCTTATATGTGAGTATGAATAAAGCACAAAATAAAAGACTCATATATATATTGAAGAACAAACTATTTTTTAAGGACTGATATCAACCACTACATTGAGGATGGGGATGCTCACTTAACTTCTCACCTGATCAACAATCTAACCTCTCTTTTCCTAGTATCTAATAGGGTCATATAATGAGTGGAATAGAATGAAATAGAATATAAATGGTAGAAAGGTGTAGGATTTCTGAGAAGATAAGGGCCTTGGATCTTTAAGCTGGACACCTTTTGCATTGTACATCCTCACTTTTTCTTCAACTGTTCTTTAACTTGAACTATTTTGAATTTGACTTCTTCATTTTCACTCTTTTTTTTATAGAAGAAAAATCACCACTTTTTGCATGTAGAACTTGATCTTGAAATAGCTCACTTGAAGACATATACACACATTGTCCTACTTGTTTTCTTTTCTTTATCATCCCTATACACTTCTCAGAAACAATGGATGAAAAATTGTAAAGATGTAGAGTTAATGGTGGTGAAACCTAATTGGCCTATTATCATCTACCAAGTCAAGAAAGGTATGTCATGTATCATTTCAGACTACAAGATTAAGATTTTTGCAATCCTAATGTCACCCTCAGTGGTTGAAAAATTATAGCACTTATGAGATCAAGAAAAGCGCCGAAAAATAACTGTGAGATTTAGTAGCTCTTCATTCTACTCAGAATTAGCGCAGAAGAGATCTCTCAACGGACAATGAAAGGTTAGCAAACTCACACTAGGTAAATAAAAATAAGTCTCCACTAATGATTATTCGGGATCTCTTAATTGGGCTCAATCTTCACTAAGATTACACTAATGTGGCTATATGCAAGAATTTCTCTAAAACTCGATATTTATGAAAAACTTTTAGCAAAGGGATAGTATAATAAACTAAAAATTCAAAATTTATTAGGAAACCAAAAATCACAATGTTAAAATTGCAAAGCTCCTAATTCACATAATTAACATGAACCATATTCCATTTTGAAACTCATGGACACAAAAAAAATTGATTTTTTCTCCCTTACCCCCAAACTTAAATCAAACATTGTCCTCAATGTTCCTAAGTATAAATCGATGAATAGTATGGACACAAAAGATATGCTGAAATAAATATAGGAATAAGGAAAGAGATTATCATGAAGCAAATTAGTGCCCCAAAATAGCAATGAATAAACAAGCAATGAATCAAATAATGAGGAGTACAAGTAAGAGATAGCAAATCTGAGTATGGCGTGCTCTCCACGACTGTAATTTTCCTCCATCCTTTGGGTTGCCTCCAAATAGCGCTTGGTTTAGTGTCCTCAACCTGACTTGTACCCCTATTTATCCACAAGAGACGTTGGTTCGTAGAGAGGTACCTCCTCTACATTATGCGTCACAAAAGGTTCATAATAAGGCTTCAGTCTATATCCATTCACTTTAAACTCCTTATCCGTCTTCAAGCTTCGAATTTCCACTGCACCATGAGGAAAAGCATTAGTAACAATAAAAGGTCCAACCCATCGAGAACGTAACTTACTAGGAAATAACTTAAGGCGTGAGTGGAATAGAAGAACTTTCTGTCCAACAACAAAGTCTTTCCTTAAGATCATCTTATCATAAAATGCCTTAGTTTTCTCCTTGTAGATCCGTGAACTCTCATAGGCGTCGTTTCTGATTTCCTCAAGCTCATTTAGCTGGTGTTTCCTTTGTTCACCCGCAGTATCCATTTCTATGTTACATTCTTTCACTGCCCAAAATGCCTTGTGTTCTAACTCAATAGGAAGATGACATGGCTTACCATACACAAGCCGAAATGGGGACATTCCAATTGGAGTTTTATATGCAGTCCTATATGCCCAAAGTGCGTCATCGAGTCGTAAACTCCAATCCTTCCTATTTGGTTTGACAGTCTTCTCCAGAATAGACTTGACCTCTTTGTTCGACACTTCAGCTTGCCCACTAGTTTGGGGGTGGTATGGCGTGGAAACCTTATGTGTAATGTTGTATTTCTTTAGCAAAGCTTTAAAGGATCGATTGCAGAAATGACTACCTCTGTTGCTGATTATGGCTCTTGGTGTTCCAAACCTTGCAAAAATGTTAGTCTTCACAAAATCTACAACCACTTTAGAATCATTAGTTCGGGTGGCTTTTGCTTCCACCCATTTTGACATATAATCAACAACAAGAAGTATGTAAAGATTACCATGCGAAGAAACAAAAGGTCCCATGAAATCAATACCCCAAACATCAAAGATTTCAACAATTAGTATAGGTGTTTGAGGCATTTGATTCCATGCACCTAAGTTACCTGTTCTTTGACAACGGTCACAAGATTTGCAAAAGATAAATGCATCTTTGAACAATGTAGGCCAATAAAATCTACTCTTAAGTATCTTGAGAGCTGTTCGTTTTGCTCCAAAATATCCACCACATGCATAAGAATGGCAGAAAGTGAGTATAGAAGAGAATTCTGAATTAGATACACACCTTCTTATCATTTGATCTGCACAATGCTTCCACAAATATGGATCATCCCACACATATTGCCCTGCGATCTTTTTCAGTTTGTACTTTTGAGCATGAGTCAAATCATCAAGGATTTGTTTGGTGACCAAATAATTTACAATGCCCGCATACCAAGGGGCCGAGGTTGCCACAGTAAGTAACTGCTCATCTGAGAAGTTTTCTTGCAAAGGAAGTGCATCTTCATCATGAATGAGGCAGTTAAGGTGGTCTGCAACCAGATTTTCACTACCTTTCTTATCTTTTATTTCTAGATCAAACTCTTGCAAGAGAAGTATCCATCTTATGAGCCTCGGCTTTGCATCCTTTTTGGTGAGCAGGTACCTAAGAGTAGCATGATCAGAAAACACGATTACTTTAGTGCCAATTAAATAAGAACGAAACTTTTCTAAAGCAAAAATAACCGCTAAGAGCTCCTTTTCAGTTGTGGAGTAGTTAAGCTGTGCATCATTCAAGGTCTTGGATGCATAATAGATGGCATGAGGAAGCTTGCCGACACGCTGCCCCAAAACTGCCCCCACAGCATAATCACTTGCATCACACATTAACTCAAATGGATGGCTCCAATCTGGTGGTTGAATAACAGGAGCCGTGGTTAAGAGCTCTTTCAGTCGCTCAAATGCCTCTTTACACTCTTCATTGAATTTAAATGCCACGCTCTTTTGTAATAATCTGCATAAGGGCCTTGCAATCTTTGAAAAATCTTTGATAAACCTTCGATAAAATCCTGCATGACCAAGAAAAGAACGAACCTCCCTCACACTTGTGGGAGGTGGTAAGGAGCGAACAAGATCTATCTTAGATTTATCTACTTCTATTCCTTTAGTAGAAATGATATGACCTAAAACTATACCATGATCTACCATAAAGTGACATTTCTCCCAATTAAGCACAAGGTTAGTTTCCATGCAGCGTTTAAGAACAAGTGTAAGGTTATCTAAACATTTGTCAAAAGAGTCACCATAGACACTAAAATCATCCATAAAAACCTCTATGATGTTTTCAACATAATCTGAAAATATACTGACCATACACCGTTGAAAAGTAGCAGGAGCGTTGCAAAGACCAAATGGCATACGTCGATAGGCAAACGTTCCAAAGGGGCAAGTGAATGTTGTCTTCTCTTGGTCCTCCGGTGCAATTACGATCTGATTATAACCTGAGTAACCATCAAGAAAACAATAGTGAGTATGACCAGCCAACCTTTCTAACATTTGGTCAATAAATGGCAAAGGAAAATGATCCTTGCGAGTGGTAGAGTTAAGTTTTCGATAATCAATGCAAACCCGCCAACCCGTTTGGACACGAGTTGGTACTAGCTCATTCTCCTCATTCTTCACCACCGTGATGCCGGATCTCTTTGGAACAACTTGGACCGGGCTCACCCATTTGCTGTCTGAAATAGGGTAGATCACGCCAACATCTAGTAGTTTCAAGATTTCTTTCTTAACAACCTCCATCATAGGAGGGTTCAATCGACGTTGAGCTTCCCTAGTTGGCTTTGCTCCATCCTCAAGTAGAATTCGGTGCATGCACATGGAAGGACTAATCCCTTTTATGTCGGCTATTGTCCAGCCTATAGCCGTTTTATGGTCTTTCAACACACGGATTAGCCTTTCTTCTTGTAGTGTTGTGATGTTCCTTGCAATGATTACCGGTAACGTATCATCCTCACCTAAGTACACATATTTAAGATGCTCTGGAAGAGGTTTAAGCTCCAAGGTGGGGGCCTGCATCACAGAAGGTAAAAGTTTCTCGTTAGATAAAGGCAAAGAAATAAAAGAAACATCATACCTCTTTGAAACTTCAGGCAATGACTCTAAAGATGCCACAGTCTCCTCAATGTTGTCACAAACTTGCACATCCCTTCTTGGATTTTTGGAATCCTCTGGCTCAAGGCTGTTTTTAATGGCAATCTCCAATGCATCCCCACTAGTTAACTCAAAGAATTGCTGCACTAAAGAGTCAAGTATGTCAACTGAAAAACAAGAATGTAAATCACTTGGATACCTCATTGCCTCAAAAATATTGAAACGTATAACCTCGCCATCAAACTCCATAGTTAGAGTTCCATCATAAACATCTATTTTAGTTCGGGCAGTTTTCATGAATGGCCTCCCTAAGAGTAATGGAGTCGGCATAGGGGATGAGTCATCCTCCATCTCAAGAACATAAAAATCAGCGGGGAAAACCAACTCGTTCACCTGCACTAAAACATCCTCCAAAACACCTTTTGGATAAGCGTTAGACCGGTCGGCGAGTTAAATAACTACACTGGTTTCCTTAAGTGAACCAAGATTTAAAGAAGCACAAATAGAATAAGGCATGACATTAATAGATGCTCCTAAATCTAACATAGTTTTTTCAAACCTGGTGTTGCCGATTGTGCATGGCATGGTGAAACTTCCTGGATCTTTGCATTTTGGGGGAAGCTTCTTTTGTAAAACGACGGATACATTCTCCCCCACACTTACTATCTCATCACCCTTTAATTTACGCTTGATGGTGCACAGCTCTTTGAGGAATTTTGCATAGCGTGGTACTTGTTTAATGGCATCTAAGAGAGGTATATTCACTTGTACTTTACGGAAGGTTTCCAAAATATCTTTTTCATGTTCTTCTTTCTTAGACTTTGCAAACCTGCTAGGAAAAGGGGGAGAAGAAACATTAGTAGAATTAGGAACCTTAAAACTTACCTTATGTGCCGAAGAAGCTTCAATAGGAGCTGTGGCCTCATCCTTTTCAGAAGCTGAATCCTTATTCTGTTGTGTCTCATCCACTATTGCCCTTGCCCTTTTCGGTGCTTTCGGTGCTTCCTCAAGTTGTTTTCCACTCCTCAAAGTCATAGAACTTGCATTCTCTCTTGGATTGATTGTAGTTTGGGATACTTCTCAAGAAATAGTTTCTTCATCTCATTCCATGTTATAATGGTGCTGGATGGTAGATCATAAATCCACTCCTTTGCATTGTCCGCTAAAGAGAATGAAAAAGCTCCCAACTTAATTTGCTCTTCAGAGACAGTTGTTGGTTTCATGCTTGAACACACTACATGAAACTCCTTGAGGTGCTTGTTTGGATCTTCACCTGCAAAACTATGGAAAGTTGGTAGAAGATGTATCATTCCCGATTTGAGCTCAACAACACCCTCAAGTTGAGGAATCTGAATGCAAAGAGGCTGCTGGTCCAAATCTGGTGCCGCTAACTCCTTAAGTATTCTATGGTTCCCTGCCATCTCTTCTTGCTCGAATGTAACTAACTGGTTTGAAGAGTCCCTTGGTGGACTAGGTGGAAGAGAAGTATGTAATGCTTGAGTGAATTCAGGTGGTGTGGAAATTGGATGTGAAGATGATGGTGAAGGTGGAAAAGGTGCAAATTGTTCTTTTGACCTCAAATAAGACGATGTGAATTCCAATATCCCTTTAAGCCTTTGATCTACCTCTTCACCAGTAAGCTCAGACATTCATTCATAAAATACCTAAAAAAAATAAAAGCAAAAACTATTTAGAACAAATACTAAAACAGAAAACAAAACAAAAACAGAAACAAATAACGAATTAATTAGGGAAAACAATCCCCGGCGACACGGCGCCAAAATTGATACGCTAAAAAGTGTATCACTTAAATCCCTGCATTAAGTAAGATCGTTATTGAGTATAGTAGTAAGCAAGGGTCATTCCCGCAGAAGATTGTTCCTAATTTATAAGTTATTGACACAAAACCAACCGAAACTAACTAGAGATTAAAAATAAAATTCGAAAACCTACTTAAACTGAATAAAAATAATTAAGACTATGTAGACACACTAAACACGTTGCACGTAAAATTGGGGGGGATTGGCTTCGATTTGATATGTAAACAAATTAAAGGAAAACAACTAGCTAAATTAGAATCTAAGAAAAACAGAATTTAAAAGGTTAAGTAAATATAATGAGAAATATGGTTAAGAGATCATTCGCCACCTCTAAACATGATTAATAGTTAATGATTAGAATTATCTTTCACTCTCTTTTGAAATTAATAACCCTAAGACAATCACAAACTCGATTATCTCGATTCTTCTCCACTTTGTCGTTGAGTAAAACAAGCTCTTCACTCAATCTCTTTCCATTAAACAACCTAGAACAAGCTCTCTAAATTTAATTTAATGAAAGCAATAATCCACAAAAGACATAGGTTAAATCAAACAATAAACACACAAGCTCGGTTTATTTAACTTGAGTTATATTCCACTTGCAATCAAACGAAAATATCCCATAATCGTTGACAACAATCCGCTACTTTTATTTAAAAATTTTGACAAAATGAATCAAAACCCTAAACTAGCAATCAAATAACTATCACATTCATCTAGTTGCGCACCTAAACAAACGAGACATCAATTTATGACAAAAATAGCAGTGAAATTTTAACAATTTCAAAAGAGAGATGAAAGGAAAAATCTGAAATTGATTAATGGTTAATCATGTTTTGGGTTTTGAAATTCACCCTTAACCAAATAATTAATCTAGCTACACATATTTAAAAGATTCAAAAACATATTCATTAAACAAAACTAATAAAAAGGAAAAGGAAGAGAGGGTTTTTGAGATTGCAAACTATGGTGCGGATTGGAATTGCCCCTGTTTTGGGTGTAAATAACAGCAATCTCCTCCTTGTTTTCTCCTGGTTTAGTGTGAAGAAAAGAGGAAGAAGGCAGTAGCAAGTAGCAGCTCCTCCACTTGCTTTGTTAACAAGAAGAAGAAGAAATCCAACTTTTTTGGGCGTGAGTAATAGGCAGGACAGCAGCCGTTGTTCTCTCTCTCTCTCTTGCACGTTGAAAGAAGAGTGGCAGCTGATCTTGGTTTGTATGAATAAGAAGAAGGAGAAAACCAGTAGCAGCAGCCCCTTCTCTGCACTCTCTTATGCGTAGAACACAACAGCAACAACTGAGAAGAACGGCAGCCTTGTAGCAGCACTCCCTTTGTGTGAAGGCAATAAAGAAGAAGGAACCAACAACACCTCTCCTACTTTGGGCGTCAAGAAAAAGGGGCAGCAGCAAACGACAGCAACAACTGAGAAGAACGGCTGCAGCAAAGAAGAACGACAACACAACAGCAACAATTGAGAAGAAGACCGGCATCAGCAACTGAGAAGAAGCAAGAAGAAGAGCAACACAACAGTTGTCTTCTCTGCGTCAGGAGGAAGGCAAGCCAAGTAGCAGCAGCCTTCCTTCTTCAAAAATCGCCTAAAACCCTCCTCTCTTTAGCAACCGTTCACCGAAAAAAACCACCAGCAGCAGCAGCTGCTCCTTCCGTCCAAAAAAGAAGAGAGACAAAAAACAAGCAGCTGTTCCTTTTTTTAAAATAAAACCCTAGCACTTTTTCTTTTCTTTTTTTTNGGTAGGTCCCACTTGATTTAGATCAAAGAAATTCCACGTACAAGGAGCCAAATGTTGTAACTTGTCAATTTTTACTGCCTTTTGACCACTCCACTCATGTGCCATGCATACAACCAAAATACACTTAATTAATTCAAATAAAATAAAATACTTAACTAACTAATATAAATATAGAGGTATTAAATATAATATATATTGTGCTTATCAATCCATTTCTCGAATTTCTTAAAAAATTAGTGCTACAAGAAAATAAAAAAGAAGCACTCAAGGTCAGTGGCGGAGCCAGGAATTTTTTCAGGGTGGGGCACTTGGAGAACAACAAATTAGTTTTTTTAATCAACTTATTAACAAAATTTTTAATTGAGGTGTTAGAAAATAAATTTTAAAAAAAATTACGTTAAGTAATGGGGTGTTTGTTTTCTTGTCACTTATTACCAGTAATGGGGTGTTTGTTTTCTTGTCACTTATTACCACTAATTAGTGGTGGTCCACACAAAATATTTTTACACCACCGATAAGTAATTTAAGGGTTTTGTGGCCCATAATTTACTGGTGGTGAAAAACAAAGAGTATTTTGTGTGAGTTCACCACTAATTAGTGGCAAAAAAATAAACACCCTATAAAATTATAAAATGTAATATTTATGAGCTAGGATCATGAGACATGTTATAGATATGGTCAATGCAGGGCCTACATGGAGATGATCTGACGGTGTGAGGATGATCTCCTTGCCAATTAGATCATCTTTGTACAAAAATTATCTTATTCTAAAACTTCGAGGAATTGGTTTGATGTTAATTGTAAAAATAGACAATTTATAAGTTATATAATTTTTTCTGTGGTTAAAAATTTTAGAATAATGTGATTTTTTGTGATGATGATCTACACTGTGAGTACATCATTATCACAACAAAATAGCCCTTAGATCACCTCTATGTGGGCCTTACAAAGATGTCCACCATCCTAACTCAATATTTAATATTTTTTTGATTAGGTGGGGCACTTTTCAAATATTTTGATATTATACAACAGGATTTTTGAAAACTTGGGTGGGGCACGTGCCCCACTCAAGTGCTACATAGCTCCGCCCCTGCTTAAGGTACAACATAAAGCTATACGCTTCCATATGATGGAAGAACAACTTTACCGGATGGGAATTGGTAGCGATTGCCCTATGCGATGTGTTGGGACAGGTGAAATAGAACAAGTACTGGCTGATGCCCAAAATCGCGAACATCAAGGAAAACGCTGCCTTTTCTTACACCTGCATGGCGTCGGTTATTATTGGCCAACGATGAAGGATGATGCATCAGAGTTTATCAGGAAATGTCATCAATGTTAAGTGCATACTGACCTCATCTACACCTCACACCAATTGCTACATTCAATTTTGACACCTTGGCCATTCTACTGTTGGGGACTTGACTTAAGAGGACCGATTCGCCCCGAATTATTGAAGAAACATATCTGGATCATTACGGCTACAGAATTCTTCAATAAATAGGTAGAGGCGGAAGCGTTGAAACAAGCAACAGGAATCAACATTGCTACCTTCATCAAGACAAACATCATATGTCGCTTTGGCATCCCAAAATACCTTCTTTCAGACAGTAGGACACTGTTTATAAACCAAGATGTCGAAATATTTATAGCTGAATATGGGGTTAAGCATAAAACATCCACGAAATACTACTCCAAAAGGAATGGTCAAGCCGAAGCGACGAACAAAACCTTGCTGAAAATTCTAAGTCGAACAGTCTATGACTACCCAAGAAGTTGGCACTAGCAGTTGCCACTAGTATTATGGGCGTATAGGACAGCACAATGCACCTCGACTGGCGCCACTCCTTTCTCGTTAGTTTATGGTAGTGAAGTAGTAATACCACCTGAACTTAAAATCGAATCTGTTAGAGTAGCATATGCGATTGGTATAAACTGATCGGACGCCAAGGAACAAAATGCCTGGAGAGCGGATCTAGATAACATAGGAGCAAAATGGGACAAGGCAAGCGCGTATGCTGAACTATACAGAAAGCGCACAGAACGTGCTTATAATAAGAAGGTCAAGGGGCGAGTATTCGCCATCGGAGACTTAGTGCTCAAAGCGGCTCAACAACATATGCGTAGGTAACGTGGTATGGAAATTTCTTTCGTTCCCAGTTGAACTACAATTGCGAATTCGACTTCTCTCGGTGGGGGGCAGTTCAGGTAACTCTTTAGGAAATATATCGATGAACTCGTGAACTACTGGTATCTCTTCATTCATAGTCTTTCCTCTTTCACTAAGAAATGCAAGTAGGGTTCTTTGTTCTATAAACTCTCTAAGCCTTCTTATACCTTGCAAAGCTAGATTGAAGATTCTCTCTCTATCGCTCTGGATAGATATCTTCTATCCATTTGGTGTGGTAAATGTAACTCTTTTCTTGAAATAATCAAGTGTGACAAAGTAATAGGACAACCAGTCCATTCAGAGAATTACATCATATCCCTCCATTCTCATGAGAATGAGGTCAACTGATAATTCTCAATCAACAGGCACAAGTGAATAATCCCTACGTACTCTAGTCAACACAACAGTTCTCCCAAGTGGAGATGCAATATACAAATTGTATCTTAGTGTCGTAGGTTCTAAACCCAATGATGTTGCAAATTGTTCAGACATAAATGAATGCGAAGCATTAGAATCAAATAAAACCCGTGCCCAAGATCTATAAACAAGGAAACTACCTTTGATAACAATGTTCTCAGTTTTGACCTCCGGGGGAGCAAGATGATTAACATGCCCTACACCCTATGCTGGTTCTGCTGCTGTGGTATTGGCTGATAGGATTGCACATAGTTCCTTTATTGGTTTTGTGGTCTTCCTTGATGGTTTTGTTGTCGTGCATACTACTGTGGGGTTGTCCATAACCTTATCGTTGTTGGTTGTTCGGCATTTGTTCATTTCCTCCTGGTGGTGGTTGTGGACAATCCTTTACCATATACCCCTCTTGCTTGCATCGATCGGAAACACCTTCTTGGCTCCTCAATACGATTCTGAGACATGGCATTCCCTCCTCGGAAATCTTGAGATCGTTGATTTGACCATGGATTAGGCTTATGCTTTTTCTTTTGTTCCCGCTATTCCCTTTCCTTCTGGCCATTTGTCTAGTCCGCTTCAACTACAAGAGCAGTCTCAACAACACGTGCATATGTAATGTGGCAGAAAGGAACAACCCTATATTTGATTGTGTTTTTTAGACCTGTCTAAAACTTTCGAACTTTAAATATCTCTATAGTAATGATATAGGGTGCGTATCGCGACAGTTCACTGAATTTCTTCTCATATTGGGTGACAGACATTTCACCTTGTTCCAGTCCTATGAACTCCATGCTCTTCTGAATACATACCGTTTCAAAAAGGTATTGTCCTAGAAAAATCCTTTTAAATTCTGCCCAAGTCATTGTCCCTACATCTCGGGTATGGGTGATAGATCCCCACCATCGTTCAGCATCTCTTTCAAACATGTATGTTGCCAACCTAATTCGATTTTCATCTGCTACCCCCATGGCAGTAAATCTCTTCAGCATATTCCTTAACCATTCTTCTGCCTTAGTTGCATCCTCAGTTCCTTTGAATTCCTTTGGGTTTAATGCTTGAAATTCTTTTAGCAAACCAATTTGTTTGACTTCAGTTGTCCCTGCTGGATTTGGTTGGGGTGGATTCCGTGCCTATTGTTGCCTTATAAACATCAGTCAGAGTCCTTCGTGATTGGCCACATGCCATTTCTTTCAGAAGGAGTAACTATGTTATTCTATGATCATTCTAGTATTAATAACTAATACACTCATCCATTTTATATAAGTATTTTAGTTGTTTACCCTTACCCCAAAAAGAAAAGGGTTAATTTAGTTTACCCCCCTAGAATAATTGGCCAATTGGATTTACCCTCCTCGAAGATCAGATATTGAACTTACCCCCTCAAACTCACGGTTTCCGTGATTCTGCCGTTAGAAGGCACACATGCGTCTCGCACGCTCCATTTTTTGAGGGGGGTAAGTCCGATTAGCCAATTATTCTGGGGGGTAAACTAAATTATCCCAAAAAATGGTGCAGAGTAGAAATTAACCCTGAGAGAGAAACCAAAATGGAGAGATGGATGTTGGTGTTTAGGGATTTGATTAATCAGAATTCTTAATTACTTTTTTATCAGAATTCTTAATTACTTCTACTCCTTCACCACCACTTCATCTTCTCCATCCTCAAATTCATCATAAGTTTTCAGAGAATGAGATCTACTGCTCTTTCTTCTCTGTATTGGGTTCTTCCCAATGATATCAATGAATTGATTAAATCTAGACAAAAGCTTTAAAATTTAAAAGAACTTTACTATAATTGATCACATAAAAAAGATAAAAATATTAACCAATT
>MVGT01002487.1:20958-63086 GCA_002174775.1 Macleaya cordata
AAGGGGGGGGGGGGGAACTGACAGTTCTAGATCTTACCGTTGCCGGAAAAAGAACCCTACCGGCCGAAATTGACACCAGGAAAAACTGGAAACAAGCTGGTAAGACAAAGGACCAGAGGGGGAAGACGCAACCCCAAAGCAAAAGCAAAGAAAGAAAACAGGTTTTGGGCAAAAGCAAAGAAAAAGGACAGATTTTTGGGCAAAAACAAGGAAAGAAAACAGATTTTGCGCAAAAGGAATGGAGGAAAAGGAAGCTTTCAAAAGAAAAAAGAAGCAGAAGAAAGTTCGAGGAAAAGTAATTTCAAGAGGAATAAAAGAAAAAGAGAAAAGAAAACAAGAAGATGAAGAGGGAAACTCACCGAAAAATTTCGTCGCAGCAGAGGAAATCTTGAAAGCCGAAAAAAGAAGGAAACGTCGCTGAAGTTTCTCTCTGTGAAAATGCTAGGTAAGGAAGAAAGAAAAAGCGCAATCCTATTTTAAACACAACTTTAAAAAGTGGGGGACACGTGTCAAGACTTCGCTGGGCGGGACTTATGAAAAGCCGCCCTCACTGTCTGGCAACGAACCGTTTCGTGTGCTACGACCATAAGGCGAATAAGAGGATGCCACGTAATGGAATACTAAACAGTTGCCATCCCTCTAGACCTTTCGTCCTCAGACTAAGTCGAACCCAGAGTTGAGGCCGAATGGGATTACGACAGGGCAATAATTTCGTTGACCCCAGCAAGGTCTCATGCTAATTCAAAGGTCGATTGCTTCTAAGTACTATGTGTCCAAGCATGAAGACGACATCATCGATCGACAGCGTCCGAGTACCATGCGCCCAAGCTCGCAGTCGACATCAATGGTCGACTGCGTCCATGCGCTGTGCTCCAATGTCGACTGTTGACATATCAATACATCAAGACCAACTCTCGCCTTCGGTTATTATCGTCAACCCCGTAGTCGACATTAATGGTCGACTGCTCTGAACCTCGGAATAAAGGGGCTTCCACTCGACCACAATGGTCGACTACCTCTGAACAAAGGTCCATATCGAACCACATTGGTCGATCCTTACTCTCTAACTCAGGAACTCTTGACTTAGAGAGTGGGGGACAAACTGTAGTGGCCAGATTCCGCTATCAGGCCCAGTGGCCTGCCGACCGAAAGGGTTGTACATTTACCAGGCCCAGAAGCCCACTATCAGGCCCAGAAGCCCAATAGCTTAAGACCAATTCTATGGTCCATACGCCAAGGGCAGATAAGGATTGACTAATGTAGTGGCCAGATTCCGCTTTCAGGCCCAGTGGCCTGCCGACCGAAAGGGTTGTACATTTTACCAGGCCCAGAAACCCATTAGCCCAAGATCAATTCTATGGTCCATACGCCAAGGGCAGATAAGGATTGACTAATTCAAACTGGGAGTTCAGTCCACGCAGGACTCCCTAACCGTCATCATATCTTCCTGAAGATATTGACTAATTCAAACTGGGAGTTCAGTCCACGCAGGACTCCCTAACCGTCATCATATCTTCCTGAAGATTTTAACTAATTCAAGTAAGGAGCTCAGTCTTCACGAGACCCCATAACCGCCAAAATATCTTCCTGAGATAGGGGAAATTATCCCGAAGTTCAGGGCAACTGAATTGGATTCCCTTCCTATAAAGGGGAACAGGGGGGCTCTCTCAAGAGGACCCTCTCTCATTCTGAAAGAAAAACTCTCTACAGTTCGAAGAGATTACGTCATCAACTCAAAGACTCAACGATTAAGATCTCGTCTTCTACCATATTCGGCCACGATCTACCAAAATAGGTGATACAGATCCATTCTTCTCCTTTAATTTTCTATTTTAAATTATTTTCCCAAACAACACTGACTTGACCGTCGGAGACTCTTAGGCCGGCACCACCCCGGCGCCTAGAAATCTTCACGTGCGATTTGCATTTTTTCCTGTGCAGGTTGTCGGTGCCCTGATCCAACATCAGTTGTGGAAATTGCGATCCACATTTTTCCTCAAATCTTTTATCGATACTAAGCAAATTATGTTGCGAATTAATGAAATTGATTTAGATAATAGAAATTGATTTTCAAGATAATGATTTCTTTGAGACTTATTCCATATTCCAATTTCTGATTGGTGACCATATAGTTATATTTTTGTTCATTGCAATCTGCTTATTTGCTAGTTTGTCTCGAATTTTCATTGAAAAATAACCTAATTTTGTGTAATTTTGATCCAAATTTTTGTTACTCTAAACGATCTCTAATCTTTTTAAGCTTATAATGTCTGCTAAGTATCTCTGAAATTGTTAATAAGATCTTATGTATAAATCCTTTATTTATTTATTTTTTTCTTATTTTGAAGATCTAATATGTTTCTTGATGGTCCTTTAAGGAACCTTTATAGATTTATCATGGAAGTTAATTCAACAACATTACAAATCTAAAGAACGAACTAGATGTCCAAATTTGAAAGAACTGCAAAATTACAAGTCCAAGTATCTTTCAGAAATATCACCTATTTCTTAGTTTAGGTCTTACCCAACAGTAATGTAGGTGTATATGGAAGGGGATCACTATCTACTAATTTAAAAATTAATTCTCAATGCAAGCATAAGAAGTAGAAATTGAAACAAACAAGTATTGACTTATTCGATTCTCGAATGTGGAAATAAGGGGGAATCGAATATTTCAATCTTGTACAAAAATCATTCACCCATATAAGCATTTAACACAAATGATTTTTGTTGATGGGGAAAAACCTAACGGAAAAACTATGGGACCTAGTCCAGAAATTACCACTAAGAGTTATGAGAAATCTTACAACCGTTCACATCGATAACATGAATCCCTCATGCAAACTCGACTGGTCTTTCTCCACGACCCGAATCCACGAATCACCTCTTCAATGATATGTGCATCTCTAACTCAGAATCCTCCAAGCCCCGCACTTGTTAGCTCGAATCTACAAGCCTCTTGTATGCCTCCAACTCGGAATCCACCAAGCCTCTTACTTGTATGCTCGAATCTACGAGCCTGCACCTTGCCGGAACTCCACCGACGAACTCACCGGAACTCCACCGGTGACTGTAATGGTGTTTGAAGATTTGGTGTTCTACAAGACTTTGTGGATCTCATGCTAGAATGATATGCAAGATCTAGCTAAAATGAAAAGCCCTATGAGAGTAGAACAAAATCAACTCTCAAGAAGAAGTTAACTCAATCTCTCTCAAGATCTTGAAGCCCAAGCTATTGGAGAAGATGACTACCAAGGAGTCTCTTAATGGTTTCCCATTCTAAGCTCTCTTACTCTTTTCTTCTTAAATGTATCCCTAAAATGGTTTGCTTATCTTCTTTATGAAGAGAAGGAGCAAAACCTAAGGGTTTTGGGTCAAAAGACCAAAAGGGCATAAAACCCTAGGCCAAAAATCCCGCAGGATTAAAACCCAAAATTGCGAACAGGCCTGAGTATCGATACTAGCTAAGTGGGTATCGATACTACCCTGCTGAAATGGTTCTAAGTTCATCATAGCATATGAGGTTAAGCCCTGATGCATTCTAACCACCTATGAATGATAATCAAGGTCACTTACCCACATATAGTGAGTTCCGGTGGCAAGTTTGAGTCCGATGGCGTGCTTTCTCTTCAGTTCTCAATTAAGTGTGAGTTTGCACGAAGGATAAACCTTAACTCTAACTCAAGCACGAACTGACAATTGAGTTCATTGTCTCACCATGAACATTGACAAACCCAAGGGACCTTTCAATCTCCCCTTTTGTCAATTTCATGATAAAATCCCATACATAAGAAAATTTCCAAATGACAACATTACAACATGAATCCTCTTACAATGGACTCAATAAAATGCAAAACCTCCCCAATAATAAATAGACAACTAACACAGGGAAACTTCTGCAAAATCACACAAGAATCATTAAGGCATCATAATATATAAAAAACACAAACCTTGAGTTTCTTGAAACTCCCCCTATCTTATGCTACTCCCCAATAATAACTTCTCCCCCTTTTTGTAATGAAATCGACAAAGGCCCGAGGAGTAGAGGAGAGGAGCATAAGACGGGAGGTTCATCATTCAACAAGTCAAAAACGTTCACAATGATAAATAATACTTGAAGTATATAAAGATAACCAGCATATAGGATAATCCATAATAATTTATTTGAACCAAAATGAGATTTCAAACAAAGTTATGAACTGAAATAAATAAGCATAGTTATCTCATATCCAAAATATGATGAAAACGAAATGAAAGACTACACAAAAAAACCAAGTAGTGTCCTAGTCTAATCATTTTCTTCACCATTGTCATCACTAACTTCTTTTTTAGAGTCCTATGACAAACCAGACCCAATAAGGCTAAGGTAAAATGATCGGAAGAAGGAAGGTGTGGTTCAACGCAATTCCTCAGAGGAGGGAACAAAATAGGGTCAATCACCGGCTCAATTTTGCACATATCATAAAGAACCTCTGGGGTGACTATAATAACCTTACCCAAGATAAAAGATATAAAAGTAAAGGCAACAGAGTCAACAACATGCATATTTGCATAGAACAGTTGTCTATCCTAGGGTAGGCAATCCTTGTTCCTTCTAAAAGGTCGAGGCTAAGGAAACAAACAAGAGAATCTCGAATGTCGCTAAAACCCATGCGTTAAAAACGAACACTACGCTCTATTATAAGTGAACACTTGGAGTAGGATTTGTTGAACCATTTCAAACAAGTATTGGAGTATTTTTTTTCTCCGAATACTAGCATGGAATTTTTCAAAAAATTATGACATGGAAGCCACTTTTTCAATAAAAACTCCCCCTAAATCGAATCATCCAAAACCTTTTCAGTAGAAGACAACAAGATTCGATAAAAAATGCTGACAAAACTGCTCTACGCATGAACATAAGTGTCATGATTTAATTCCAACCACGTGAGAAATAGTCACTGTGAGCCATACGATGAATCAAGACCATCAAGATAGAAAAATTTACACAAGTCCATGAAAACATCATAAGCAACTAGATTTCAAGAAGATATTCAAATATAAACAATGAAAACACAAGTTGAATTGACCATAGAATCCATCGAACAATAGAATGAGTGTGTATGCAAGTGATGATGTCACAAAATGTGAAGATCCTTGCAAGTTGATAAACATTAAGATTCTACTCTCTCTTCACTATTCCAAACCACACTAGTATGGAGGACGAATCATAATGTACGTTACAAGTAGTTCAAGACCAACATGTTAAGGTATTTCCATCAAGGTGTATTTTAGAATACAAATAGCCCAAGAGCATGTGTCATGACTCATCAAGTCTACCTGAGAGTTCATTATTGATTTGTTATTGATTTGCTTTCAAGGCACCGAGACTTGTCATGTGGTTACACTACGAACTATCATGCCACCAAGTTCAAAATCTTTTACGAGAGCTTACTCTTTAGGTGGCTCCACCGAGCTTAAAATCTTTTACAAGAGCTTACTCTTTAGGTGGTACACCAAGTGCAAAGTCTTTTACGAGAACTCACTCTTGAGGTGTATAGCAACAAAAAATATTATCAATAAAGCATAAGTGCTATGATAGCTCATTCATACTAGTTTGGTTCAAAATAGTTCGAAAGAAGTAACAAATATACAAACTAGGATCAACCCACACACATTCAATCAAACACAAGATACAAACATAAGTTCAGAAAAGCTCGAGTGAAATGTGTAAGGCAAGGAACTTGAGATCTCAACGTTTATTATCCAAAGATATTCAATAAATCTAAAAACTCATGATCTCAAGAGCAAGTGATCAAAAACCTTATCTAAGATATACAAGATGCATAAGGAACAGATCACAGCGAAGTCACACAGGTCAAGATTAAATCAAAACACAAATGATCTGTGTGCAAAGCAAAGATACAATGGGTGGAGAAAAATATGAAAAAAAAACAATAATTTTTCAAAAACACGAAGTATCACAAGATTCCTTCTAGAATGCGAGAAAAACGATGTAATGCAATGCAAACTAGAGGAAAAACACTCAACTACCTATTATGAAAGAAAGACAAGAACAACCAGGGTAAGAGAGTGAGACAAGGTGAGCTCAAGACAAGGAGACTACACCTATAACCCTTTTAAGATTATCAAAAGTCAAAGAATCCAGGGACTAGGAGAGGATATCATCAACTTGCTTATCAGTCGACACGTACTCATGATGAATCACTTTCTCTTCAACTAAGACATGGATAAAGTGAAGCCTAATATCTATGTGCCTTGTTCTAGGGTGTTAAACATGAATCATAGTGATATCGAAAGTACAAGTGTTATCACAACAAATAATTATAGTGGCATGCTCAAAACTATGATCAATAAGTATATGTAACATCCAAAATAATTTAGTGAAATACAAACCTACCGTGATATCTTCTGCCTCAGTTGTGGATAAGGATTGAGAATCTTGCCTCTTGCACTTCCTGTTGTCCATATTTCAGGCCCAACCCTCATCGGAGTAGGCACAAATCTCTGAGTTGCAGTGTCTTTGGTGTACCAAAGACCATACTCGAGAGTTCTCTTGCACTGGAGTCTTTATTTATCAATTCTATAACAAACTTTTTCACAAGACGCGATGAGAGGGGTAAAAATTAAGACTCCCTCAAACAAACAGAGATATTCAACTCAAGGAGATGTCTTTAACTTGTTTCCTGCACATTTCCATAAAACACATCAAGGTACCATAGAAGGGCATGACTACAAATAAACAATAAGCTTACTCTCTCCCCCTTGATAAGTTCTACAAGAATCTCTCCCCCTATATGATATATCACCCATTACATAGTAGTCTCCTTGCAAAGTTAAGAACACACAACTATCTCCCTTTTTGTCACACAAAGACAGGATAGAGACATCAAAAGAACAATGATAAATAGAGAAAGACAATGTAAGAAAACACATATACAAACCAACCGACCATCAGAATAAATATCTAACTTGCTTTCGTATTTACCCCAAAGACAGCAAGTAGGTAGTTAGATAAACAATACATAGGTATAATTGAAGATAAGTAGATGATACATCACACACTACAAAATTTATCAAATCTTGCTAAGGTGAATCAGAGCTATGATAAGAAATAGAAGCACGGTGTGTGAAACTATCCAGGCTTCAAAAACTAATGGATAAGGTGCATATTGTTAGATAATTCAAATATCTACTTAATGCACAGTGAAGAACATGCATGCACAAATATATACAAAGAATCAATTCATGCAAACACACTCTCAATCAGATCATTAATAAAATTGAATCTTAAAGCTAGTCTGGTTCAACATGTACCAACACTCGACCCAGAAATATGCGAATGAAAAATAGAGAAGAGTGAGAATACAAACCCACAGAAATGTTCTGCTTGATGTGGTTGACCATCAGTAGTCACCACTTGTGTAGTACTGTAATACCCCTTCAATTTAATTTACTAATGTTAGGGGGCACCCACTATTGCTAAGGGCACCCTAACAGAGTTTTAGTGAGTTTGGGTTTAAAATAGATATAAATATAAACTAAAACCCAAGACCCTCTTATTTTTGGTGTTGATCGGCTAGTAGAGAAGAGAGAGAGTGTAGGAATCGGCTGGTATAGGGAGGAAGAGGACTCCTTAAAGAAGAGAGTGCAACGATCGTGATCGTGAGGGAAAGTACAGAGATTCTCCTTCTTCTTCTTCTCATTCTTCTTCTTTTTCTCCATCTTCTTCTTCGCGGTGGGAAGACGGTTGCATTGAGGCAAGTAGTAACTTGCTCTTTTGGTGTAGACTTAGGTTTCTATAATGTTGGTATTTGCTTCTAACGAGTTAATGCATGAAATCTAAAACTAAATATGTTGTATCCATTTTCTGTGGTTGAAAGCATGAATCTAGGTTTACATGAGGATTACATGTCTTTTAATGTTGTTGTGCATGAAAACTATGATATTAGAAGCATGGTTATAAAACCTTAACTTTTGTATAGCAGGAACCCAAGTTTACTTGGGATAACAAGTGAAAATGAAGGCCTGAAATCGCGCAGGACACAGATGTGAGGAGTATCGATACTATACTCCCAAGAGGAGTATCGATACTACCCACCTCTGTAGTCAGTAGATGTGAGGAGTATCGATACTCCTCACATCTGTAGTCAGTGAATGTGAGGAGTATCGATACTACCCACATCTGTAGCCAGCAGACGTATGGAGTATCGATACTCCTAAAAGTGAGTATCGATATTGCTAGCCTTGTCAGTAAAACTCATCTTTTGTCGTTAATAATCTTGCTTATGTTCATGCATGTGATCTACATAAAGTAGGATATGTATGTTTATGTTTAAACATGTATTAATAATAGTGAATGCATCTTTAAACACTGGGATAAGTACACTTTGGATGGTGATCATAAGAGAACATGCTTAATATGAAATTATCCTCCATAAGCTTGATGTGTGCTTAAATAACTTGTTTGGCTTGTGTGCAAACATAGTTTAGGTCTTGTATGGGCATGGTCCTCTCCAAGCGAGGTCTACGGAATTGTCAAGTGAGGTCTACGGAATTACTTGACACGTAAGAAACGCCGACAGGGTTACCAGTGTTCGGGGGACGGATTTTGAGGCGGTTCACCGGATTCAAGTGGCGCACGGCTAGTGTCGAGTGAACTACAGGGACGGGTGAAACAAGGGTAGTAACTAGGGAGCACTAGTTGTTGCGATAACTTAATCTCAACTAAAGATCATAAAACACAACAACTGTTATCTTGTGCAGCTCTTTACCATATTTAATCATTTATTGACATATCATATGCAATATTGTTAATGCACTCTTGTGAAACTCATGATTCTCTTAAATCTAAGCCAAGGGAACTAGTGAACTTGCTGGCTAGGTTTTGACCTAGTACCACCATTAATCTTTTCAGGTCCAGGTCAGCAGGCGATTCATCAATAGCGGTGATGTTCGTGGTTCGAGAATAAGTCTTCGGAGTTTTCCTAGATTTCCGTGGAGACATTAATCATTCTTTTAATTAAGTTTAGTTGAGTTTTGACACCTGTTTAGTCCTTTATTCTTTAAGAATATTCGTTCATTCGTTTGTTCAAATCGACAGGTTATCATTGAGTTAATAAAGTTTATATTCAGCTTTATTTTACTTGTGTCTTGAATTTGAGTGCAGCATCTTGTTAGCTTGGTGTAACGTGTACACCCTAGAGCTACAGGTTGTTAATGGTTCCGTCGGAATGCTTAGTTCTCATTGAATAAGGGCTGCAGACCTAAAAGGTGAGGGCAGGGTATTACAGTTGTTATCAGAGCCTCAGGTTCAAAGTCCTAGAGGGAGTAAAATGAGTTAGGATGTTGTTTGTGACACGTTAGGCAGAAAACCTACGAGTGCACTTGAATGAATTGTTTGATTGTTATTTACTTGTTGGTTGGCTTGGATAGCGATAGACTTAGTTCTGTTTCTTACTCTCTTTTTCTTGTGTCTCAGAACTATGTCTGGGAGGCGAAGAAGAGGTAGAGGTGGTCGGCGTGGAGGTAGGGGTGCTTGGGGAACAACGATGATATTCCAATTGATGAGGTTAACGCACCACAACCTGAGTTTCCTCCACCACCACATCAGGGAGAGACCGGGCAAGGATCAGGTCAGAATCAGGCAGGTAGCGTCAACCCTCAAATGCCAGAGTGGACAATGTTGCGTCAAATGATTATGGAATCAGTAGGGGCAGTTGTGGATGCTATGCTGGATGCTAGGTTAGATGCTAGGTTAGGTGCTAGGGGTCCCGTGGCACCAGCTCCGGTCCAAGTGCCACAACCTCCAGTGGTACGAGCAGGAGCACCCACGTGGCTGGAGTTGTATAAACACTTTCTGAGTTTGAAGCCACGAACTTTTGGGGGTTCTACAGATCCATTAGTGGCTCATCAATGGATCAAGGAGATGAAAAAGACGTTCCGTACTTTTGAATGTCCAAAGAAGTATAAACTGAGATTTACGACCTTTCAGCTTGTTGATGACGCTTTAGATTGGTAGGAGTCTCGTTCCCAAGATCTGGATACTACCACCCTAACTTGGCAGCAGTTTCAAGTGATGTTCTTTGACCAAAATTTTTCTCAAAGTGCACGAATGGTGATGGAAAAGGATTTCCAAGAGTTGAGACAGAAAGAGGACTAGACAGTAGTCGAGTATGAGAGAGAGTTCTCTAGGCTAGCTTTGTATTCCCCGGGTCTTATTCCGACTGAGCAGAGTAAGATGCAGAAGTTTTTGAGGGGATTGAACCGACAGATCTTTAGGCAGATCATTGGGCAGTCGAGTTTTGATACGTTTTCCAAGGTTGTGGAGTGTGCACGACTCCATGATCAGGAAATCTAAGAGGCACGCCGAAAGAGGAGTGAGAAAGCCGAGACCAAGTCAGCTGATAAACGTGACCAGAAGAACGATCAAAGACAGCAAGGAAAGAATCGTGACAACCGAGGTAACTGGAAGAGACAGAAAACTGAAGAGAAGAACACCGGTGCGGTAGTTCCTGCACAACCCGAAGCACTGAGAACTGAAGGGGGCAATAAACGACCAATTAGAGGTCCTTGTTATGCTTGTGGAGAGGTAGGCCACAGAGCAGCGGATTTTCCGCAACGCAATGGGGCACAAGGGGCTAGGCAGAATCAACAGCCGAGGCAGAACGGACAGGGTCAAGCTCGACCACAACCATTGCTTAATCAAGAGAGACAACATCAGGGACAACAACATAGACAGCCTCAGGGTAAAGCCTATGCTGTAGTACCTAGGGATGCGAGAGCGCCAGAGGGAATGGTGGAAGGTACGTTCCTAATTCACACTCGGTCTGACCGAATTCTTTTTGATTCTGGAGCTTCTCATTCCTTCATATCACGTATATTTTTGGACACCTTGACACTTAGACCAAAAAAGTGTGATTACCCTTTCTCTGTTATGTCACCTATGGGGAGGAGAGTACCAGTAGAGCTAGTTTGTAAGGGTTGTGTTATTAGTTTGGGAAAACTAGACTTCGCCTCAGACCTTTTTGTGTTAGGTCTAGAGGGCTTTGATGTGATACTAGGCATGGATTGGCTTGCTGCATACCATACGAAGTTGGACAGTTACGCGAAAACAGTAACATTTTCCATACCAGAGTAAACGACATACGTGTTGTCGTTGGCGGTAGGATGTGGTCTTGATAGGACACACATGTGCTTTATGGATATGTTAGAGCAACCGGTTGAAGGTAGAGGGCTTGAATCGATTCTTGTGGTAAACGAATACCATGATGTATTTGGCGAGGTCCCACGGTTACCACCTCATAGGGAGATAGACTTCTGTTTTGAGCTGGTTTCGGGCATAAAACCGATTGTTAAGACACCTTATCGGATGGCTCTAAAAGAGATGAAAGAATTGAAGAACCAAATAGACCAGCTTTTGGCTCAGGGTTTCATACGTTGTAGTTCGTCACCTTGGGGTGCACCAGTTCTTTTTGTTAAAAAGAACGATGGGTCCATGAGACTATGTATAGACTACCAGGAACTAAACAAAGTTACGATAAGGAATAAATATCCTTTGCCTAAGATAGATGATCTGTTTGATCAGATTAAGGGAGCACAATGGTTCTCTAAGATACACTTAAGGTCAGGGTATGATCAGCTAAGAGTCTGAGAGCAGGACATTCCCAAGACAGCATTTCTGACAAGATATGGGTCTTACGAGTTCTTGGTAATGCCGTTTGGACTTACCAATGCACCAGCAGTGTTTATGGATCTAATGAATCGGGTTTTCAAAGCCTTCTTGGATCAGTTCATGATTGTCTTCATTGATGACATTCTGATTTACTCTAAGACACGAGAAGACCACAAGATTCATTTGCGTAGAGTACTTCAGACTCTACGAGAGCATCAATTGTATGCTAAATTCGAGAAATGCGAATTTTGGCAATAAGAGGTGAAGTTCTTAGGACACGTAGTGTTAGAGCAGGAGTTATAGTGGATCCCTCCAAGGTTCAGGCAGTACTGGAGTAGCGGTAACCCACTACAGTGACAGAGGTTCGAAGTTTCCTAGGTTTGGCTGGGTATTATAGGCAGTTTATCGAAGGATTTTCGCAGATAGCAGGTCATTTGACTAATCTCACTAAGAAGGATGTTACATTCAAGTCGGATGACAAGTGTGAGCAAGCGTTTCAAGAGCTGAAGGCAAAGTTGATAATAGCTCCTGTTTTGATCATATTAGAGAGTGGAGCCGGACTTGTGATATTTACCGACACATCGCATCAGAGACTGGGATGTGTTTTGATGCAGAACAATCGAGTGGTTACTTATGCTAGCAGCTGTAGTGTTTGCACTCAAGATTTGGAGACACTGCTTGATAGGTGAAAGGTTTGAGCTTTTCTCGGATCACAAGAGTCTCAAATATCTATTCTCGCAGAAGGAGCTAAATATGAGGCAGCATAGATGGTTGGAACTACTGAATGATTACGACTTTCAGTTGCAGTACCACCCGAGAAAGGCCAACGTGGTGGCAGATGCTCTAAGTAGGCAGCCTAGAGGCATAGTGGCGACTATGATGGTCCAGTAGTGGCGACTACTAGAGACAGCTTCGGAATATAGATTCGATTTGGCAATCCGGGAGCAGAAATAACTATTGTTGGGTAGTGTAGTCATTCGACCAATTCTAATAAGCCAAATCATCAGTGAGCAAGGAAACGATCAGTGACGCTGTGATAAAGTTGCAGGTATCCAATAAGGAGAAGTCACAGACATGACTATAGGGGATGATGGTGGCTTGAGGTTCAAGGGACGCTTGTGTGTTCTAGAGAAATCTGAACTGAGGAGGAACATCTTGAACGAGGCACATCATAGTAAGTATACCATTCATCCGGGAGAGAACAAGATGTATCGAGATCTTAAGCGACATTTCTAGTGGTCAAGAATGAAGCGGAGCGTAGCAGAGTTCGTTCGAACATGCTTTACGTGTCAGCAAGTAAAGGCAGAGCATCGGAAACCATCAGGCACCTTGCAGTCCATAGATATACCCGAGTGGAAGTGGGAGAATATATCTATGGATTTTATTGATGGATTACCCAAGACTAGGAAGGGAAACAACTCCATTTGGGTGATCGTGGGTAGACTGACTAAATGCGCACACTTCGTGCCAGTCAAGAAGACATACACCGCAGAGCAGTTGGCTACATTGTATGTAAAGGAGATAGTTCGATATCACGGAGTTCCAGTTTCAGTGGTATCGGATAGGGATACTTCATTTACCTCAAAGTATTAGAGAGCGTTCCAAGAAGCTATGTGGATGCAACTTAACTTTAGTACGGCCTTTCATCCTCAAACAGATGGGCAGACGGAGAGAGTTAATTAACCAAGTGTTGGAATATATGCCCCGTTGTGTAGTCCTAGACTTCAAGGGTAATTAGGAAGATTCATTACCGCTTGTTGAGTTTACCTACAACAACAGTTATTAAACTAGCATAGGGATGTCACCGTTTGAAGCGTTGTATGGCAGACCTTGTAGATCTCTTGTATGTTGGGCAGAAGTCGGAGAGTCGAAACTCCCAAGATCAGAAATAGTATGACAGACTACAGAGAAAATAGCTCTAATCAAAGAGCGTATGCGAGTAGCTCAAAGTCGACAGAAATGCCACGCCGATCAGAGGCGTAGGGAACTTGAGTTCGAGGTAGGTGATCAAGTGTTACTGAACGTATCACCGATGAAGGGTGTTCTTCGGTTCGGTAAGAAAGGAAAGTTAACACCGCGTTTCGTTGGACCTTTTCCTATCCTAGAAAGAGTAGGGAAAGTAGCATACTGGTTAGCTTTGCCAGACCAATTAGCAGGAGTTCATGATGTCTTCCATGTGTCTATGCTTCGGAAACATCTCAGGGATGAGGATCGCCCAGCAGTGGTCGATTTCCATGAGCTAGAGTTGCAACCAGGAGCAACCTATGAAGAGAAGCCTTATAGAATTCTTGGCTACAAGGAGCAGAAGCTTAAGTCAATATCGATATCTTGGGTGAAGGTTCAGTGCCATCACCACGATAAGCGCGACGCCACGTGGGAAAGAGAAGAGATGCGTGCGAGTTACCTGGACCTTTTTGAAGAGGTATGTGCGATTTCGAGGACAAGATCCTCTTTTAGGGGGGTAAACTATAATACCCCTTCAATTTAATTTACTAATGCTAGGGGGAACCCTCCATTGCTAAGGGCACCCTAACAGAGTTTTAGTGAGTTTGGGTTTAAAATAGATATAAATATAAACTAAAATCCAAGACCCTCTTATTTTTGGTGTTGATCGGCTGGTAGAGATGAGAGAGAGAGTAGGAATCGGCTGGTATAGGAAGGAAGAGGACTCCTTGAAGAATAGAGTGCAACGATTGTGATCGTGAGAGAAAGTATAGAGATTCTCCTTCTTCTTCTTCTCCTTCTTCTTCTTCTTCATCTTCTTCTTCGCGGTGGAAAGACGGTTGCATTGAGGCAAGTAGTAACTTGCTCTTTTGGTGTAGACTTAGGTTTCTATGATGTTGGTATTTGCTTCTAACAAGTTAATGCATGAAATCTAAAAGTAAATATGTTGTATGCGTTTTTCTGTGGTTGAAAGTATAAATCTAGGTTTACATGAGGATTACATGTCTTTTAATGTTATTGTGCATGAAAACTATGATATTAGAAGCATGGTTATAAAACCCTAACTTTTGTATAGAAGGAACCCAAGTTTTCTTGTGATAACAAGTGAAAACAATGGTCTGAAATCGCGCAGGACACAAATGTGAGGAGTATCGATACTACCCACCTCTGTAGTCAGCAGATGTGAGGAGTATCAAGGAGTATCGATACTACCCACATCTGTAGCCAGTAGACGTACGGAGTATCGATACTCCTAAAAGTGAGTATCGATACTACTAGCCTTGTCAGTAAAACTCATCTTTTGTCGTTAATAATCTTGCTTATGTTCATGCATGTGATCTACATAAAGTAGGATATGTATGTTTATGTTTAAACATGTATTAATAATAGTGAATGCATCTTTAAACACTGGGTTAAGTACACTTTGGATGGTGATCATAAGAGAACATGCTTAATATGCAATTATCCTCCATAAGCTTGATGTTTGCTTAAATAACTTGTTTGGCTTGCGTGCAAACATAGCTTAGGTCCTGTATAGGCCTGGTCCTCTCTAAGCGAGGTCTACGGAATCGCCAAGTGAGGTCTATGAAATCTCTTGACACATAAGTAACGCCGACAGGGTTACCAGTGTGTGGGGTACAAATTTCGAGGCGGTTCACCGGATTCACGTGGCGCACAACCAGTGTCTCGAGTGAACTACAGGGACGGGTGAAACAAGGGTAGTAACTAGGGAGCATTAGTTGTTGCGATAACTTAATCTCAACGAAAGATCATAAAACACAACAGCTGTTATCTTGTGCAGCTCTTTACCATGTTTAATCATTTAGTGACATATCATATGCAATATTGTTAATGCACTCTTGTGAAACTCATAGTTCTCCTAAATCTAACCCAATGGAACTAGTGAACTTGCTGGCTAGGTTTTGACCTAGTACCACCATTAATCTTTTTAGGTCCAGGTCATCAGGCGATTCATCAATAGCGATGATGTTCATAGTTCGAGAATAAGTCTTCGGAGTTTTCCTAAATTTCCGTGAAGACATTAATCATTCTTTTAATTAAGTTTAGTTGAGTTTGGACACCTGTTTAGTCCTTATTCTTTAAGAATATTCGTACATTCGTTTGTTCAAATTGACAGGTTATCATTGAGTTAATAAAGTTTATATTCAGCTTTATTTTACTTGTGTCTTGAATGTGAGTGCAGCATCTTGTTAGCTTGGTGTAACGCGTATGGTTCCGCCGGAATGCCTAATTCTCATTGAGTAAGGGCTGCAGACCTGAAAGGTGAGGGCAGGGTATTACAAGTACCCTATTTCTCATTCTATCATAAAGTTTTATACAATTCATTTAATATTGATAAAGAAGCAAGATTACAAGCACATAAAAATACACACATGTCGCAAAATAATTCGACAAGAGTAGACATGCTGTAAGGTATGACACTTAGTAGATAGAATGGCATTGTCATATATAATAGAACTTTCTCTACAAGTACATACTTCATAAATTAGAATGCATATAACAGCAAAATACAAACTAGTAGAGCACCTACTCAACTTCCCTAACAAAATATGCAATCAACGAAAAGGGAAGAGTGAGAACAGCAACAAACAAGTAACGAGCGACTACTGTCGCCAAACCAGTAAACATTTGGAAGACATACCGGTGTTGTAAGCAATGGGAAATTCAAGACTTATTAAACCACTTTTCCTTACCCATGTGACCTTGAGTTTCTTGGAGGTATTCTTTTGACTCAAGTCCACAAGAGTAGGTTTTGTTGTCTCAGACACAAGTTTCTTGGTCTTGTCTCTCTTCCTTTTCTTTGAATAAAATTTAAATTCAAAGGAATCAACACCTTACTTGTTGTTCAAAAGCTTGATTCGTTTTGGAAGATCTCTACACAATCACAAGAAATTCATTAAAAGAATCGGGTTTCTCTCGAAGAGAAACCACCTATGTGAACTGAGAGAAACCAATGACCATAATCAAAATAAAACGTCGCAACACATATGGTCAAGTAATTAAAAACCAAACACCTTGAGATGGATTCAATGACATTAGTTGGCTCGAAATCAGTCGAGACTATAAGCAAAATATACAGTATCTCCAGCTTGTTACCTCATTCGATTCTGATGGTTACATCCCCACTAATGTCATTGGAGATGTGGAGCCTTGCCCATTTGAGTTGACAGGTGTTCAATATGGTCAACTCGTTTCTTCACCCACACCAACTTCTCTTTCTTCTTTGGAACATCAACCTTTGGCTTGGATGAGGTGGCTTGCTTCACTTTGGTCTTTTTGCTTTGCCTCTTGATATGTGGTCTCTTGCTATATGTTGTTCTACTGTTGTTAGGATTTCCTAGTCTTCCAATCTCTCCAGTCAAAGCTCTTGCTTTACCTTGAAGTTGCTTGAACTTCTTGAGCAACTCCTTTTCTTTTTGCTATCGGTGGAGGTCTTCCAAGTATAAATTCCAAGTATTTGCAAGTGACCTTGATATCCACAATATGAGCATATGTGGATACTTTGAGGCAATCTCCTAGTGCCTCTTGGCTTGGCTTGGCAACTGTCCTTGGATCTTGTTGCTTGCCAACTTGCTTTGTAGCTAGTTTGTCGGTTTGCTTAACTACTCTCTTTTGTGGAGGAAGGGGAGTCTTAGCTTTCACCAAGGTCGTTGACATTGAAGTGCTAGCAACCTTATATGGATCAAACTCGAGTCCCTTTTTGTCACCCGAATTCTTCGATCCTTTCAACATAGAGACAAGGTTATTCGACCCATGATTGAACTTTATGAGCATATCTTTAGACTCTTTCAGCTCTTTCTTCACTCTCTTCATCTCATTAAGGAGAGATGTGACTCTCTCATTTGCCACCACAAGTTCATTCTTGAAAAACTTGATTTCTTTTTCTTTCGTTTTAAGAATCTCATTGCCTTCCACCTCTCTCTTGGAGGCTTCTTCCACTTGAAGAATTAGATCATTCTTCTCGGTCTCAAGACTTGAAATCTTCAGTTTGAGCTCTTTGTTATCCTTTGACAAGCTTTTACTGTTTTCCAAAATTCTTAAAAATAGTTCTTCCTCATGGAAATCATCTTCACTCTCATCTTCCTCACTTGAGGATTGAACATTCGCTTCGTCCTCTACTTACTGCTGTGAGGAATCATGTGAAGCAGTGAAGGCAACGTAGTTTCTTGTCGTTGCCTCTTCACTATCATGAGAAGAGTCGGATTCCGACGATGAATCATCAAAAGTAACATTCATCGCTTTCTTGCCCCTAGAATCTCCAAAGCCTCTCTTGTTTGGGGAAATGTTTGCCATGTGTCCAAATCTTTGACACTTGAAACATTTAACCTCATCACTCTTCTTCTTCTTAAACCTATCTTCATTGAGTTTGGACTAGGAAAAGGAAGAGTTCTTGTCGAATTCTTGAAGTCCTTCTTTCTTCCTTTTTGTGTGCTTCATGAATTTCCATGTGAGGATAGTAATTTCCTCATCACTTGAGTCATCGAAGGACTTGTCATTCGATATGCTAACTTTCTTGGAGACCTTGAAAGCTATATTATCGAACTTCTTTGTAGAGTGGAAGTTGGACTCGAATGTCCAGAGATTTCCTACAAGTTCTTTAGGAAGAATAGCATCAATATCTTTACTCTCCTCAATAGCCGTAACCTTGACTTCAAAACTCTTCAGGAGAGATCTCAAGACCTTACGGATTATCTTAGAGTTAAAATTAGTCTCTCCTAAGGCAAAAATGTTGCTTACAATTTCACCGAGTTTTCCATAGAACTCGTTGAAGGTCTTATGTTCCTCTATTCGAAGATTTTCGAATTGAGTTGTTAACATTTGCAACTTTGCAACTTTGACGGTCTGGGTACCTTCACGTGTGACCTCTAATTTGGTCTATGCCTCTTTTGCCACAAGGCAATTGGATATGCTTCTAAACTCATCGGCCGTAACCGCATTAAAGATGGCATTCAGACCTTGATTGTTATATGTGGCCTTTGAAATATTATCCGAGGTCCATTCATCCCTCGGCTTGGGTCTAGTCATAGCAACGCCATCAATTCTGGCAGTCGTGGTTAGAGGGGACCAACCATCTTCTGCAGCCATCCAAACTCTTTCATCTATAGAGCTTAGGAAGGTTCTCATGCATGCTTTCCAGTACGTATAATTGCTTCCATTGAATAATATAGGTCTGTTCACGGAACTTCCTTCCATATTTCACTACAAGGATCTTACCGGGATGCAAAGCCCTAAATGGTGAATGATATGCTCTGATACCAATTGAAATATCACCTATTCCTTAGTTTAGGTCTTACCCAATAAACAGTAATGTAGGTGTATATGGAAGGTGGATCAATATCTACCAATTTAAAAATTAATTCTCAATGCAAGCATAATAAGTAGAAATTGAAACAAACAAGTATTGACTTATTTGATTCTCAAATGCGGAAATAAGAGGGAATCGAATATTTCAATCTTGCAAAAAAATTATTCACACATATAAGCATTCAACACAAATGATTTTTGTTGACGGTGAAAAACCTAATGGAAAAAACCCTGGGACCTAGTCCAGAAATTACCACTAAGAGTTATGATCAATTTTACAACCGTTCACATCAACAACATGAATCCCTCATGCAAACTCGATCGGTCTTTCTCCACGACCCGAATCCACGAATTGCCTCTTCAATGATATGTGCATCTGCAACTCGGAATCCACTAAGCCCCGCACTTGTTAGCTTGAATCCACAAGCCTCTTGTACGCCTCGAACTCAGAAACCACCAAGCCTCGTACTTGTATGCTCGAATCTATGAGCCTGCACCTTGCCAGAACTCCATCGACGAACTCACCGGAACTCCACCGGTGACTGTAATGGTGTTCGAAGATTTGGTGTTCGAAGATTTGGTGTTCTTCAAGACTTTGTGGCTCTCATGCTAGAATGATATGCAAGATCTAGCTAAAATGAAAAGCCCTATGAGAGTTAGACAAAATCAACTCTCAAGAAGAAGTTAGCTCAATCTCTCTCAAGATCTTGAAGCCCTAGCTATTGGAGAAGATGACTACCAAGGAGTCTCTCAATGGTTTCTCACTCTATGCTCTCTAACTCTCTTCTTCTTAGATGCATCCCTAAAATGGTTTACTTCTCTTCTTTATAAAGAAAATGAGCAAAACCTAAGGGTTTTGGGTCAAAAGACAAAAGGGCATACAGCCCTAGGCCAAAAATCGCGCAGAATTAAAACCTAAATTTACAAACAAGCCTGAGTATCGATACCAGCTGAGTGGGTATCGAAACCAGCAGGCCAGTATCGATACTCACCTTGTGGGTATCGATACCACCCTGCTGAAATGCGAAGAATGGTCCTAAAAGATGTTCTAAATGGTTCTAAGTTCATCCTACCATAAGAGGCTAAGTCCTAATGCATTCTAACCACCTATGAATGATAATCAAGGTCACTTACCAACATGTGGTGAGTTCCAGTAGCGAGTTTGAGTCCGATGGCGTGCTTTCTCTTTAATTCTCGATTAAGTGTGAGTTTGCACGAAGGATAAATCTTAACTCTAACTCAAGTACGGACTTACAATTGAGTTCATTGTCTCACCATGAACATTGACAAACCTAAGGGACCTTTCACTTTCTATTGACTTACTATTTTCTTTATCATTTCCATACTTTACCTGTTTGATAAAAGGATTGAAAAAAATTTTGTAAACAAAACACAATTCAGCAGGCACCTTGACAAATTGTAATCTGTTATTTTCTTGCACTTTCGGTGTTTATTAATTTGTTTAAAATTATTTTGTTTTATTTGGAATGTTATAAATGCTTATATATATATTAATCTTGCAAGAACACAACTAATTTTCAATAACTATTTCCTTTTGTTACTTGATTATTACTTGTATTTGTCCAAAATTGTTTCTTTTTATAGAAAATTCACCTTTTTGTATGTACACTTAATGTGTTAGTTTGTAGAGCTGATTGGTAGAAGTTCTTTTTTACACATTTTCCATTCATTTGTGAATTGTGTCCTTCTCCTAGCCGTCATCTAATAAGACTATGTTGATAATTTGATATAAATAATTTGGTTAGGTCATAAAGTAGTGTTTGCAGACACTTTGGCTCACTTGTGAAGTAAATGTTCCGTATGATATTAAGAAACAATTGTTCATTATCTTTAGACATTTGCTAATTATTTTTAAGCACTTGTTCATCACTATTTGCCACATGTTTTAGACTCAGTTTGATGTTATTAAATTCAGCTAAATGGTTTTCCGCTGAAGTTGAATGTTCCTGTAACGCCCTAGATTTTTCTTAGTAGGGTTGGACCCGGAAATGGGCTTTAAGTCCATGGGCCCAAATCAGCCCATAAAATAGTTTGGACGTAAGTCCAAAAGAATTTAGAAAGTTAGTGGGGTGGAAACATAGAAACCTTGCCCTAGGATCCATGCAGGCATAAAATAAAATGAAATGAGAAAATTTAGGAGTTTTGGTAGAAAAAGGAACTAATATACAATAAATATATTAGGTGTGGGGCGTCCAAGTGCACCCCACACATTAGCTAGAAAATGTGGGTAGCATATTAGGTGCGCCACTTAGTGGGTATTTGGGTTTTTACAAAAGTCTTTTCAAAATAAAACTCTTTTTAAAAAAAAACTCTATCTTTTAAATGTTTTGAAAACTATAAATACATAGTTATTTTAGATAAATTCTACATTATCCTTTTTAGTTAGATAATTATCCTCAAACTTGGAAAACAAGTATTAGATTACAACCATTAGATCATGTTTATCTAAACTCTAGTTAATCCTAACCATCCAAAAAGATTTTCCAAATCCTAAATATTCCTTGTTTTGAATTATCTACTAAAACCTAAATTCTATCCCTATTTTTATCTCTAATTCGTAGTAGATAATTATAGCCATTGGATTGACTTGATATTTAATCTCAACCATTCAAGTTAGATAAAATTTAGAAGCTAGAAATCAGCCCCTTTTTCTACATAAGCCAGTAAAACTATTTTATTTTCTTTATTTTTTGGATAAATACTAAGGGCGAGTTTTTGATTTTTGTAAAAAGTTAAGGGATAAGGAGAGAGGGGCCTAGTTGAACCCTATAAATACCCCTCTCCCTAGTTCAAAATCTCCATCACAACTCTCCAAATCTTTCTCTCTCTTTCAAGTTCAAGAAGAAGAAAAACCCAAAATCCTTCAAAATTCTCTCTTCTCTTCTTCTTCTTCTTCTTCTTCTTCTTCTTCTTTTCTTTCTTCTTCTTTCTTTCTACTCTTTTCTTCTAAAACCTTTGTTGAAGAAGAAGTCAAGCTTGGAGCCCTAGAAGACCTTCAGAAAAGAGTCGTTCTTAAAGCCTCGAGGATTTAAGCGAAACAGGTAGGGGAAACCCCCATCCTTAAAACTTATTTTTCAAAATTCCCTTAAAATTGTTTTCTACAAAATGTGCATGTTTTCAAAAAGGTTTTCTGCATAAAAAGTATTGTTTTGGGAGAGTGAAACATGAGTGATTTTCTTTCTTTAATAATAAGTTATCCAAGTTAAAGTGGTCAGATGAGAGTTATTAAAAGATGTATCCTGGGTTTTAGGGTTAGTTGCCTTAGTAACCATGAGTAGTGATACTTACAAGTGGTATCAAAAAGTTCTCCATAAGAGAGGTTAGATGTGTACTCCATAAGAGAGGTGACACAGTTTAAAATGTAATTTTGTCAGTTGTGATACGTGATTGTGGTATTGTGAAAGTGATGTGTTGTTGGGCCTAAGAAGCACTGCTTCGAGAGGCATCTCCATAAGAGAGAAGTTTATATCCGGATCCATCCAGAGAAGATGGTGGTTGGTTTCCAGAACAACCCTGACGAAGGAAGAGAAACATTATTAATAATAATAATGAAAAGGTATTGGTATACGGTTTTCTAAAACTTTGTTTGTTGTTTTGAAACATACAAATGTTTTCAAAAGTTGTTATGATATGGAAAGTAGAGGTGTGATTTGTTTGAAAATGATTTTGGCCAAAAAGCTATGACTAGCACCAGTTTTCAAGGTAAGTTTTCTAAACTATGAATCATGTAGCATGCATGGAATAGATGGGTAAAAAGGTTTGTTTGCATTATTTGTTATTTGGAAATTGATGGTGTTAGTCTCTTTTAACCTATATTTTGGTTGAACCTACTGAGCGTCGCTCACCCCCCACTTTTTCCCCCCACAGGTCTCGGAGAGAATCTGGAAGCTTAGGCGTCAAGGATTAAAGTAGAGAGTTGTTGCTAGAAGTTATAGCAAACAATAAGTGATGTTTACATCACATGGGTATTGGGATTCTAAGTACTCTTTACTTTTCTTTTCCTCTTGTCTCAAACAATGATACAGTTCTCTCTTCTTTTCTTCCATTGTTTTTAAGAACAAGTTCCTTAGCATTTATATTTGAATAAAGGATTTGAGGTAGTTCTTACTTTTGTTTATATTCATACTTTTGAATTCCTTTCTATACTCAAGAGCTACCTATTCTTTCTTTAAAAAGATATCAACACTTTTAGTTTTAAGCAGTCTAGTTGCACAAGCTGAAGTTTGTGCATGTTTTCTGACCTGAATAACCTAGAATTAGGCTCTAGCCAAATGACGAAAGTTGGAGATCTCTGAGTCTAGTTTCCAGAGAATCAAACGGTTCCTGAATCCGATTTGAAACGAACTAAATACACCCTAGTTATTGAACTGTTGCAAATCAGACTTCAAAACCCTTAGCCCTTGTCTTTCAAATGTGTATTTGCATAATTGAAACTCCATGCTTCTTAAACTCTTCTAAACTGATTTGCTTATCTTTTGAATCTAAAGAGATTGTTTTTGTTTCCGCACCTGTTCACCTTAGTGACACCACGGGGCCTAGGTCATAGATTCAACTCAAAAAGGGGTCGGACCATCAGTATCCAAGGTCGGGGTGTTACAGTTCCTGAAACTTCTACACTTGTTTTCAAAACATGTTCTTCTTTCATACACTTAGCAAGGATGATACACTTGTTATAGCACATGACAATTCTTTCTTATTTCTTCAATGTTTGACGGCTACTTATTTATCGACGCAAGTTTGCTAGCAAGATTGATGCAGCTACTTGTTGATATGACACAGGTTAGTTGTTAATTCACATCTATAGGTTCATCTAGGCATGTTCAGGAATGAATCTTTTGGGCATAAAAGTGGGTGCTATGAAAATATTCAATAATGTGTCATTAAATGGTACTAGTAATAAGATGGACGAGATAAATGAATGACATGTCATCCTACAACAAGATGAAAGGTGAACGGTCAGAACGATGAATAAATGTTGAAGAAGGGTTACAAGTTTAGAGTGCCGGGTTAACGACAAAAAAAACAGGGGCAATTCCAGAAGTACAAATGGATGCAAAAATGAAGTTTAGAAATTTTAACAACCATCTGGATACAAGATGAAGAACTTCAAATAAAAAAGATCCAGTAGGCATGTAGAAGATAGAAGAAATCGAAAACTTCTCGATAAGCACAGGAATCAGCTCACCATGAATATTGATAAATCAAAAATACATATATACATATAAAATTTTCAACAATATCTCTTTCAAGATATTCTTACAGCAAAATTAACTTGCTTACATGATCAACAATATCTTTTGCAAGATATTATCTCCTGCAAAATTCACCTGCATATGTATGGTTAATTGGACCTCCCATAGAAATGAATTGATCTGGGTTTCTAGCTACATCCCAAAAGCTGGGTCCTCATCTAGTTTCCAAGATTTAACCTGAGATCTTGGTGTTTTTTCGATTTACATACAAACCGGCATGGTTTCTAGCGTTTATCCTAAAAGCTAGGCTTGAAAGCTTTTTTCAGTTGTACCTCGAACACACTGGCACGTTTAGAGCTTGTACCTAAATGCTCATGGTTTTTCAGCATTTCCTACCTCAATAATGCCGACGGTTTACTACTTCATCCTAAAAGCTTGGTTTAGATTTTTTAGCCAAAAAGTAAGAGTTTTTAGCTTAACTTCTATCAAAAAGCTAAGTAGTAGTTTCATAAGCTTCCCCACCACAAAAACCAAAGCTGAGGTTTCTAGCTAAAACCAAAAGCTAGCATACTGATATGTTACAAGATGATGAATTTTTTCTTATCTATATACAAGATGATTTCTACATTATACCATCTATTACACAGATGAAATAAAGAAATACAATAGGCTTCCAGGTACATCCACAAAACCTTGGACTCAATAGGTTTTTAGGATTCTACCACAAATCCTTGGTGGTTTTATCAGTTTTACACACAAAACTGAACAAGAAGAAAAAGACTCTTACAACAAATACAGACAGCTTGTTACTAGATGGCATCTATATTTAGCTCTCAGCCAGAACTGAGAAAATATTATTCAATTATTTACATCATACATTATGCATCATACATCATACATCATACATCATACATCATACATCATACATCATCCATTATGCATCATACATCATACATCATACACCATACATCATTTCACTATAGATATTAAAATGATATAGCAAGATACTACCTTTAACAAGCTGAACAGAAGAGATGAAAAATAGAGTACAAGATCAAGTTCAGAAATCTGCAAGATCAGACTTGGTTACAAGATAAGATCAACACGGTCAGATCTCGTTCAGAGTTGCACTATGCATTCAACAGAGCATCAAGTAAGTAAATATATACTGGGGCAAGCCCAATATACGGCAGGGGCAACTGAGGTTAATATTCGGATATACTATCTGTAAACAATTACGCATCTATGTATGCAGATGAACTGGGGCAGCTCGAAACCAAACTGGGGCAACTCGAAAATAGCTTAGGGCAGCTGTTTGTCATGATTAAAGGAAATGATTTTACACTGAGAGAGTTTTAAAAGCAGTTCTGGGGCAGAAATAAATATGCACTTGAAGGCAGAATTCTAGTCGTAAGAAGGTTACCAGATGATGTTATTTATAGGAAACAAGAAGTTAACTTCATTACTCCATCACGAGTCCAGCTACGGCCAAATGAAGTTTTTCTTATCAAACTTTCAATTAGTTCAGTTTACCAAGAAAAAGGGGCAAAATATATAGGTCGACAGATAGAAGACAAAAATTTCAAATGACGTTTTTCTTACTATACATTCAACAAGTTCAGTTTACCAAGAGAAAGGGGCAAAATGTGGAGGTCGATATTCGGAGAATACAAGAAGAAAGGTTCAACTGTCATCTCGTAACAAGATGAATAAATACAAGAAGAATGGTGCAGATATCTTCTGTCATCTAGAAGGAAGAACAACGATTCTCTCTAGAAGAAGAAAAGTATATGAGAAGTCTGATGGCATATTTGTAATATAGTAGTGTAATATGAGCATTTATGTAAGTGCATGTAAAGACAGTTAGATAACAGCTGTCATCATCATTACAGATGATAGCTGACCTATAGCTGGCAAGATCTTCTAGAAGGGTTTGAAGGTCTATAAATAGATGCCTGACCCACAAATGTAACTAACTGGTATCTGGAAGAGAAATAAAGAGAGAACTCCTCACTTGGTCCGTGGATGTAGGCCATTAGAGCCGAACCACGTAAATCCTCTTGTATATTTAACTTTATCTCTCTACTTTCTATCACTGCTTTCTCTCTCAAGATCATCACCAAAATCATCAAGAATTGAGATGAGAGATCAGATTCATGTAATCAGACCTCTCAATACCCATTACGACGTATATCTTTAAAGCTTAACAAATCTCTCCTAGATCTGAAGGAATATAAAGCGTCGTTAATATGAAGTATTGTACCACCAGGTAACATAATACTAGCTCTGCCAGAGCCCTCAATTAAACTGGTTGTTCCAGTGATCGTAGTCACGTTAGCCTTGAATATTCTCATGCTCGTGAAATATTTACTATCATGGAGGATCGTATGCGTCGTTGCACTGTCTGCTAGACAAACATCATCGCCATATAGGCTTTATCCGTACTCATCACCAATTAGTTTGCTCAAATCCTCGCCTTCAAGATCGAGGAACATATCAGATAATTCCAGATGGGTATCATTGGTAGGGACACCATTATAGATATAATTTATTTCAGTATCAGTTTTAGCTTTCTTCAATGAAGTCTGATAAAGATCAACTAGATGCTCTATCGTATAACAATTATGCGACAGGTGTCATTTCATGCTACAATGATAGCAGGTTACGTTCGAATTTTTAGGGGGTTTATTCTGCCAACCTCTCCCTTTACACTGCTTCGTTTCAATATTATCCCTCTTCTGGGGATCAACATTATCCCTCTTCTGGGGACTCTGTTTGACATTATCCGTACCATTCCACTACCGACGATATGGAGCATATTTATCATTCCTATTCCTAGAATTATATTAGCGTCTACCGCGCCTACCATTATAACCATGTCATCCATGTCTATTTTTTTAAACAGTCACTGCATATGCTTTAGGTACAGACGCAAAACCAGTGGGAAGAAATTCATGGTTCATTAATAATAATTCATTATTTTTCTCGGCAACAAGAAGGCAGGAGATCAACTCTGAATATTTCTGAAACCTACGCTCTTTATATTGCTACTGCAAAAGCACATTAGGGGCGTGGAAAATGCTGAAGATTTTCTCCAATAGCTGCTCATCAGTAACAGTATCTCCCACAGTCTTAGCTGCAAGGTTATTTTGAATAAAGCCGAGTTATAATCTGTTACTGATTTGAAATCCTGCAAATCTTCAATTATTCAGAGCAATAGGATCTATGACCATCTTCAAGTGGTCATATCTCTCCTTCAAATTATTCTAGAGGACTAACAGAACTTTCGCCGTTAAATATTTCGATTTTTGTCCTTCATGTATATGATGACGATGGAAAATAAGCGCAGCAGCGCGACTTTGCTTGGTCGCCTGATTTTCTTCTCTTATAGTATTTGCGAGTTCTCCTTACTCGAGATGTAGTTCCGCATTTAGGATCCAAGTGAGGTAGTCATTTCTAGAAATATCTAAAGCACCAAACTTGAGTTTTGTTAGATTCGACATTAAAAATAGAACTATACAAGTATACCTTTTTTATTTTGTGAGGTGTCCAAGCGCTTCGGATTAATCACGAAATGTCGAGGACTCAATCTTGTTGTAAGTAATTGGTAGAGACTCGTGCTGATATCATGTTATAATTTCTATATTATTTGCGTAAATATAAGTACAAGAGTGAATACGAAAGAAGTAGGAGAGGGAGCTCTTATTAATTTTTTATAACTTCATCGAACATACAACATAAGGGAACATATATTTATAGGGGTAGATGCATGATGGAAGGCACTTGAGAGGTTCGATTACCTGAATCTGATCTCTCATCTCAATCTTGATTATTCTGGAGATGATCTAAAGAGAGAAAGTAGAGAGAGAAAGTAAAAATACACAGGAGGTTTTACGTGGTTCAGCTCTAATGGCCTACATCCACGAACTAAATAAGGAGCACTCTTCTCTATTTTTTTTTAGATACAAGTTAGTTACATTTGTGGATCAAGTCATCTATTTATAGACCTCAAGGGACCCTTCTAGAAACTTAAAGGCTCTTCTTGCCAGTTGTATACCAGTTGTAATCTATAATGATGATGACAACTGTTATCTAGCAGTCTTTACATGCACTTACATAAATGCTATTTTTACACTGCTATATTACAAATATGCTATCAGACTTCTTCTCATAAGCTTTACTTCTTCTAGAGAGAATCGTCGTTCTTCCTTCTAGATGATAGAAGATATGCCATTCTTCTTGTAATTATTCATCTTGTTACGAGATGACAGCTGAACCTTTCTTCTTGTATTCTCCGAATATCGACCTCCACATTTTGCCCCTTTTTCTTGGTCAACTAAACTTGTTGAAAGTTTACTAAGAAAAAATCTCAATTGAAAATTTTTGTCTTCTTCTTGTGGACCTATATATCATGCCCCTTTTTCTTAGCGACCTAAACTTATTGAAAGTTCAATATAAAAAACTTCATTTAGCCGTAGCTGGACTCGTGATGGAATAACATCTGGTAACCTTCTTACGATTAGAATTCTGCCGTCAAGTGCATATTTATTTCTGCCCCAGAACTGCTTTTAAAATTCTCTTAGTGTAAAATTATTTTATGTAATCATGACAAACAGTTGCCCCAGTCTATTTTAAAGTGTTTACAGATAGCATATCTAAATATTGACCTCAGTTGCCCCAGTATGTATATTTACATGCCTGATTCTCTCTTGAATGCACACGGTTCTAGATGGAAAGATGCGATTCTGTAGAGATTTGACCATGTTGATGTTATCTTAAAACCAAGTCTGATCTTGTAGATATCTAAACTTGATGTTGTACTCTATTTTTCATCTCTTCTGTTCACCTTGTTAAACGCAGTATCTTGCCATTTCATTGTAATGCATAGCGAAATGATGCATGGTGTATGATGTATGATTGATGATGCATGATGCATAATGTATGATGTATGATGCATAATGTATGATGTATGATGTATGATGTATGATATATGATGCATAATGTATGATGTAAATAATTGAATAATACTTTCTCTATTCTGGCCGGGAGCTGAATATAGATGCCAATCTGGTAACAAGCTGCCTGTATTTTCTGTAAGAGTCTTTTTCTTTTTGTTCAGTTTTGTCTGTAAAACTGATAAAACCACCAAGGATTTGTGGTAGAATCCTAGAAACCTATTGAGTCCAACGTTTTGTGGATATACCTAGAAACCTATTGTATTTTTTTATTTCATCTGTGTAATAGATGGTATCATATAGAAATCATCTTGTATTTAGATAAGAAAAAATTTATCATCCTCTAACATATCAGTATGCTAGCTTTAGGGCTTTAACTAGAAACCTCAGCTTTGATTTTGGTGGTGGGGAAGCCTATGAAACCACTGCTTAGCTTTTCGATAGAGGTTAAGCTAAAAACTTCGACTTTTTGGGTGAAAAGTCTGAACTAAGCTTTTAAGATGAAGCAGTAAACCGTCGGCATTGTTGAGGTAGGAAATGCCGAAAAACCATAAGCTTTTGGGTACAAGCTCTAAACCTGCCAGTGTGTTTGAGGTACAACTGAAAAAATCTTTCAAGCCTATCTTTTGGGATGAACGCTAGAAACCATGCCGGTTTGTGTGTAAACCGAAAAAACACCAAGATCTCAAGCTAAATCTTGGAAACCAGATGAGGACCTAGCTTTTGGGATGTAGCTGGAAACCCGGATCAATTCATTTCTATGGGAGATCTAGTTAACCATACATATGCAAGTGAATTTTGCAGGAGATAATATCTTGCAAAAGATATTGTTGATCATGTAAGCAAGTTAATTTTGCTGTAAGAAAAGTTATTATTGAAATTTTTATATGTATATATGTATTTTTGATGTATCAATATTTATGGTGAGGTGATTCCTGTGCTTATCGAGAAGTTTTTGATTTCTTCTATATGCCTGCTAGATCTTTTTTATTTGAAGTTCTTCATCTTGTATCTAGATGGTTGTTGAAATTTCTAAACTTCATTTGTGCATCTATCTGTACTTCTGGAATTGCCCCTGTTTTTCTTGTTGTTAACCCAACATTCTAAACTCGTAACCCTTCTTCAACATTTATTCATCGTTCTGGCCCGTCACCTTTCATCTTGCTGCAGGATGACATGTCTTTCATTCATTTCATCCATCTTGTTACCAGTACCATTTAATGACATATTCTTGAATATTTTCATAGCACCCATTTTTATGCTCAAAAGATTCATTCCTGAACATATCTAGATGAACCTGTAAAATTTTTCCAACATATAAGATCTGTAAAAATAGAAAACAAAGATATTGCAAACATGATAAATCCTTTATTTCTAATGTCCAATCACCATAATGCTTGTTTTCTAGCTCTTTAAATGATAAGAAAGAGTATAATTATAATAGTAGACTCTTAGATATAAAGTGTTAAGAAATAAAACTTATAAACCTGCAAAAGCCAATTTCCATGTAGACAAGTGGTATTATTTACCATCAAGTGACTATCAGTAAATCACATGCTTCTTAGTAGGATTTATGTGTAAACAAGTAATAATAAATGTCTATATACAACAAAATAAGTAAGTTAAGTATATAAAAGGGATAACACATCTCAAAATGACTTTAGATGGTCTGATTAGTTTAGTACTTAAAAACAGTAAAAAGTACGAAAAATTACCATTTCTTTAAAAAATGAATAATATGAAATTAAGACAATAAAGACTTGTAAACCTAGAAACATTATCATTTGTCAATTCCTAGAAATGTCTTCACCAATGCTCCTTTTAAATAAAGAATATGTTCACAATAAAACAAGGATGAAGAAAAATATCAAGGAGAAGAAATGAATGGCGCAATTTGTCAACAAAAGAAGTAGATATCAACTATCTAGCAATTAATAAGCAAAGGTAAACTTCAATTGAAGTGCTTAGTTATAAAACTTATACTCAAACCTGACGGATAAACGGTTCCAAAGTAGAAAAAAGATATAAAGGAAAATAATAAGGATTCAAAACTACAACTAAAACAATGAAGTCCTTTACAAAATAAAATTAACTACAAAGGATCGTAAAGTTTATTAGACTTTTAACCACAAAAATCCAAGATCTGAAATAGCACAAATGATGTATAACATGACTGAAATTACAAGAACGATGTAAAGTAGAACTGATTCCAATAAGACCTGAATAATGCAATTGTAATAGCATATTAGAAATTTAAACGAGATGAATATAATTTAATTCAGCTTTAATCTAGAATATAATAGCATATTAGAATTTTAGTATATCATGTTGCATTAAAGAAGAAAATAGTAAAGACAATTCTTTAAGCAATTGATCTGATCGTAAGAATGCATGACAGTTAGGCTAATATGTGAAAATAGTAACAACTGGTTTTGTATGTACAAGTAGTTAAAGTTTGAACCCGAACAAGTAATATATTATAACAACAAGTGCTATCTATTTTGGCCTGTATGCTTGCATTTGATAAAAAGAAAACCAACAAAACCAAAGGTTTAAAATGCAAAATTTATAAAATTGAGAATTCACTAAATTATGATTAAAATATGCTTCAATATTAATTGAGAAGAATATTTACTTCAGAGTTAAAGAATCGAGATAGCAAAGTTCAGATTTAAAGAACCGATATAAGGAAGTTCAGATTTAACTACGTATAGGGCATAAACAAAACATGAGTAATGTAAAAAGCTCACAAAATGTGCTTGTAGTTTCTAAACTGGTTTCTATTTTACTGATTATACTAATCTTAGTGACTGATTAGAGCTCAATATGAAATCATGCTGTTACAAAGTGGCAGCCTAGTAATGTATATCATTGTAAAACTTTATGTTATAGTAAGATGTAAAATTATTATGAAATATTCTGTTTTGATCTCTGAAATTATCAAGCTGCTGAAGTTTGAAGTTATAACCACTCAAATACTGCTTTTGCAACTATTACAACTGCGCTTTAACTAGAGTAGAGCTGTTAATCTTTGAATAGAGTAATTAACTACTAGTATAAAATAAAGCAACAAGAGCAGCACACTATGCTAGTTTCCTTGAAAATGAGTAGGAAAACTAAAATCTATTTATCATGAAGAAAACAAAAGTGACCTGCAGGTTTAAACAAAGTTTGTAACTGATCACTACCTAATTTCATATAGTATAGTTGAGATGTGCTGCAAGAATGATTGTAATTCAGTAACAATAACTTTGTTGCTACTATTGCTATAAAGCACATCTTCTTTACGATGTAATTGGTTGTAGCCCACAAAGTTAACTTCAATATGTTTACCAACAATAAGTTTTAAAGATCAAGAAAATGGAAATTTGCAAGAAAAGAAGATCAACTAAGATGAATCAGCTAATACTTTGGCAAAGCATAAAGTTGCTGAAACATATACTGAAACATAAAACATACCACACATACATGATAAACCAATAATAATCAACAAATCAGTTTGTTCTAAGAATTCATCAAGGATCAATATTCATCAAAGAGTGTATCTTAACAAAAATTGTTGAGCCACAGTTTAGAAAACATCAAAGAAGTTCCAAGGTACTCTTTAAGTTTCAGAAAAAGAGATGAAACAATGTCATATGCTATGTACTTTGGTGAGCCAGAGTGAAAGTACTTTGGTGAAAATGTAAACTTCTAGCAGGCTAGAAATAACAAGTTATAGTAAACTTTAATTAGTAGTCTGCTAATTTCCAGCAACTGTTTATTGTATATAAAATATAGATGAATATTTTGTTTGAAGAGATTATTCTTCCTAAACATATTTTCTCTTAAAACCAGATTTCTTTAAAGATTCTGTATAAACATGTAACTGAACTGTTACTCACGACCTTGCAACTTGTCTGCTTGCTTAATTTCTAATGAATTCATATAATCAATTCTACACAACAACAAAGAGGAATCGAATGTTGATCTTAATTTTTTGTAATCTCTGACGTCAAAAGAGTATTGTACATTTTGTTTGCAAAGTCATATCTTATTAGATATTTGATATAATCCAACGACATCAATTTGTGGATAGTTATCAATGAATAAATTTCAGAACTCCTAAATTCATTAGATACTAAGCTCCAAAAGGACTAAAAAGGTTAAATGCCTTACGGAAAATCTTGCGGACAAACAAATACCTAGAGTGCAAGAACAAGACTAAAATATAATTTGATCAAGGTAACTGTTGAAATATGTTATATTCAAAAGAACATTTTCAGATCTTTATCAAAGAAATCAATAAGACCTCTTTCAACAAGCAAAAATATTTTTCTATAAAGTCTTCTCAAGGTTGTGCATACAAGGTCTCTAAAACAAATTTTCATACATACCTAGGACACAATATATCAAATTCAACAAGATAAGATATCAAAATATTTAAAGGTTAAAAAGAATTGAATCTAAGTGGAATAAGAAACAACATATTGTTCGAAAATCAAGGTAGAGAGAGAAAGTAAAAATACACAGGAGGTTTTACGTGGTTCGGCTCTAATGGCCTACATCCACGAACTAAATGAGGAGCACTCTTCTTTATTTTTCTTCCAGATACAAGCTAGTTAAATTTGTGGGTCAAGTCACCTATTTATAGACCTCAAGGGACTCTTCTAGAAACTTAAAGGCTCCTCTTGCCAGTTGTATAACAGTTGTCATCGGTAATGATGATGACAACTGTTATCTAGCTGTCTTTACATGCACTTACATAAATGCTCTTATTACACTGCTATATTACAAATATGCTATCAGACTTCTTCTCGTACGCTTTTATTCTTCTAGAGAAAATCGGTGTTCTTCTTTCAAGATGACAGAAGATATGCCATTCTTCTTGTATTTCTTGTTACGAGATAACAGCTGAATTTTTTTTCTTGTATTCTCCTAATATCAACCTCCACTACACCCTCATATGCCACCTGCATGCCATCGGTCCAAGGTGGACAGCCACCTCTATCTTATAATACTTCCTTTTTCATAATTTTCAGCATTAAATTACTTTACGTGCCCAAAAACAGTTCATTAAAAAGTCACCCATTCCTTGTATAAAGATTCCGAACCAGAAAATATTCTTTTCTAGACGCCTTGTGAATTAGGACTGTATATCCGGTCAAGAAATATTTTAAAACCATTTATAATTATTTATTGTCAGCATAGGCGGCATCAGTGATGACTCATGACTCATGAGTAGGATGCATTTGATTTGAGTGGGGTCTTTTAAAGAGAACCAGGAAGGAAGGACCCAACCCAATTCAACTTCCAAAACGAGAGAAACCTATTATAAGATTATATAATTGTTTTTTATTATAAGATTATATAAAGATCAACCGGGACTTTTTTTTTTTTTTCAAGGACAGAAGTAACGCGCAAATTACAACAAAGGTGTGCAGAGTTTTATTTAGTTTTTTTTTTGACGAGGGATTAATGCCCAAGTTACAACAAGGGTTAGATACATCATAAGAGACATGTGAGAAATACATAACTGCCTTAAACATTATCTCCGACAAAAGTTGTCATCAACAGACAGACATAACAGATGGCACTAACAACAGGTACAGGAAAGGGCACCCACCAACGGATGAGGGAAAGAGCACCACCAATGGGTGCAGGAAAGGGCACCACCAGCAGATGCAGGAAAGAGTACCACCAACGGGTGCAGAAAAGGGCACCACCAACGGGTGCAACAGCTTTATTTAGAAGTACCTACATACATATACATATGAAATTACATGTGTCTTTACTCAATGGTAATACCACAGCCAAAGAGTTTCGAACCCAAGACCTCCAAGTTATGAGGGATGCCAACTGTATATATGTACACGTATCAAATTACACAAGTCAAACTTTATTACCGAAATATTAAGAGATTTCGAATGGTCAAATCCAATAGATAAAGAAAGGGGAACTCTTCATTCAGGTAAAACTAAAAAGCCCTAACCTTTTCTCTTTGACTCTCTCTTCCAAAAAATTTTGTCAGTAGCAAAGCTTGATTATGCTAGCATAATCCCATTAAAAAAAAATTATGCTATAATTGGTGATTTTGAAGCATAGAATGCTAGAAGAATAATATTTAAGTAATCATGCTCTTCTCTATTTTTTTTTGTGGTCTTTATTGCCATGAGAATTTTTAATGTATGAGTGTAGATATTGTCGTATTGACCTTGGTTTTGATCTCATATGAGAACTACATTACACTTGACAAAAAAGTTTTGAGATAGTTAATAATTTTTTTTGGACATTTGTTTTTGAAATTTTTTAATATTAATATATAGGGGCATTATTTTATGAGTTTGCCTTGGCCCCCAAATCTGAGAGCCGGGCCCTGCCCATCATTTTACTTTTTTTTTTTTCTAAGACAACATTATACTTATTACACCTCAACCTATTCTTTCACCAGGCTCAATGGCCCATATGGACATGATCAATTGATCATTTCACCTTGTAGATCATTCACACTAAAATGACAGCAAACTAAAACTTTTAACTATATATCAAAGTTGATGCAGGCCGATATGATAGAAAGCCATGAAGGCCCCAAATCTAAGTAACTTATATATTTTTCCTATTTTCTTTGGTGGTTCTTCATTGCCATCAAAGCATTATTGTAGGTGTTGGTGTTGATCTGGATACTTAATTGTGGTTAATCCTTATGTAATGTTTTTGTTATCGTACTTTAATAAATAAATAAAAGTTGAGTAGTTAATTTATTTTCAATATTAATATATAAAGTCCCGTTTGCAAGGGTACACATCGACCCTCAAAATCTCATATCCGACCTTGAGTTGATTAAATATTTTAGTGTTTTCAACCATATATTCTACCAACTTTTGATTAGGCTAAAAAATTTAGAATAATATTTTTTTCTTCTTTTTTATTTCAGCTTTTTTTACTTCATTTTTTTAAAGGAAAATAATATTGGGACCAAAGGAAATAGAGACAAAACCTAAACCGAATGGATGACGGGCCAGTTAGTGACGATCTAGAGGCTGAAATTTAGTGAGAATGTTCTCTTCACTATGTAGGTCATTCTCACAAAAAATCATCCTATTTTAAAACTTCTAACCCCATCAAAAGTTGATTGGAAGTCCTCACCGTTGATTCTCAATCAACTTCCAATCAATTTTTTATAGGGTTAGAAATTTTAGAATGGACTAATTTTTTGTGAGGATGATCTAAATGGTGAGGAGAACAAGTCCTCACTAAATTTTAGCCTTTGGACCGTATCCAACTGGGTCCCACAGCCATTCGGTTTGGGTTTTCCTTCGGCCCCAATAGCATCATCGTTTTTTAATAATCTACTTGACAACAAGATCATCTTCACAAAAAATCAACTATTAAATCATCTCGATGTCGATTTTGCGGACATGATGTTAACAAAAAAGATTTGGGTGCAATCATGGAGATGATTTTTGTTTACATGACGATGATCTCTACATAACGTGGAATATGTTAACCAACGAAGTTGAGGTATGGTACCCCTTTAATACATACGATCCTTTTGTATAATCACAAAGTACGATAGAGGTCCTCTTTTGTTTTTACAGACGTGCTACACGTGTGTGAGTTGGTTGTCTCCTAACAAACTCACTTTGCCCTCTCACATGTGCTATACATGTGTATTGGCAAATTATACAGCGCGTTATTTGGTTAACCCCTTTACAAATTTACTTTGAACTCTCACACGTGAAACGCATGCATGAGTTGACAAATTATGCGGCGCGTGTTTGGTTAACCCCTTCACAAACTCACTTTGCCCTCTCATACGTGAAACGTGCGCTAAGTTGGCAAATTATGCGGCACGTTATTAGGTTAACCCCTTCACAAACTCACTTTGTCCTCTCACACGCGCTACGCGCTACTAAGTTGGCAAATTATATTGCTTATTATTTGGTTAACCCCTTCACAAACCTACTCCCCACATAGACTACGCGTGTAGCCCTCCAGCAAACCTACCCCCAAACAATCTCTTCATTTTTTTCTATTAACACTGCAACTATACTTTTTTAACACTGTAATGTAGGACCTGCATGAGGTGTAGATCATCGTCACAAAAAATTAAAATCTTAGATCATATCTTATCTAACCCATCGATGAGTGTAAGCGGAGTGTAAGAAGAAGATAGAAAAAATATATATAAAAGTGGTGGGTTAGAATTTCAAAAAAATGGATGAAAAAAAAAAGAAAAAGAAAAAGAAAAATTGCATGGACGGCCTGGGAGCCAATAAAGCCCTTTTTTCTTTTTTCTTTTTTTTAATGAGGGACTAATGCTTAAGTTACAATAAGGCTTAGATACACCACAAGAGGTGTGTAAGAAGCATATAAACTGTCTTATACATCATCTCTAACAAAGGTCGCCATCAACGGACAAACACAGCAGAGGGCACCACCAACGAGCGCAACANTCTTTACTCAAAAAAACTGGCGCTGATTGAATGAGCGGGACGTTGATTCATTCAGCGTGACGCTGATTCAATTGTCTCTCCGCTAAGGATCCCTAAACTAGTGGAAAGAGATCCATTTTAACATGTTAAAGAATCCCACTAGAGCATGAAAACTGCTCACCCACTAGACTTGCCCTAAGGATGGATGCCAACCACGTGGTTGTTGGCAATAGGGTGCGCCCTTTTAAAGAATAGAATAGATGACTAGATTTGTTTTATTTTTATTTTCTAATTCAGCAACTGTTCAAGTCGTCACCATCTCTTTCTCTGAACCATCCATCCTCTCCTCAAAATCACAGATTGAAATAGAGACCTAGAGAGAAACATATCCAAGCCCAATGATAGAAGTATAGAGAGAAAAAGCTAAGCAAGAGAGAGAAAAACATGGGTTCTTCTCTCTTGATGCAGTTTCAACTACTGTTTATTTTCTTCATAGGAATGATTTTAAATTCAGTTTCATCATCCACCACCAAAAACAACAACAATCCATCATGTCCAATTGATATGAGTTATGTCCAGAAAATCCCATGGGACACCACAGGATGCCAAAATCCTGAGTCTGAAAAAAACACAAATAATGGAACAAAACAACACTGTTGCCAAACCCTTCTCAGTCTCTATGGCATAGGCCTATCTCTCCACTTAAAACAAGCTTCTCTCTTCCAACTCCCAGATCTCCCCACTGCAACCGCTTGTGTTCTTGATTTCCAATCCAAACTTGATTCTCTCTCTCTACCTTCAAATCTTGCTTCCACTTGCTTCGGCGATCCTGAACGATTCGTTATCGGTCCACAAGTCTGTGCTGGAATCCAAAACAAACAAGATTGGATCAACACACTTGGATCCTCCACTCTACTAGATTCATCATGTAAATCAGATCTCTCTGATCTCACTTCTTGTGATGCTTGTGTTGCAGCTGGTTTCAAAGTTCAATCCAAATTGATCTCAATTGATCGTAATACTACTCATGCTACAGATTGTTTTTACTTCACAATTCTTTATGCTGCTGGTGTTGTTAATGAATTCGGTCCCGAGAATCCGAACACCGCTACTTGTATTTTTGGATTATCAATTGCGTCCGCAACCAGTTCGAAAAAAAAGGGTCGTCGTTCTTCTCTTGCTTTCGCCATGACTGGTGCTTCTGTGGCTGTTCTGTTGATGTTATGTTTGTTAGGATTGTTTTTCTGGTGGAATCGGTACCAAAAGAAGAAGAAGAAGAAGAAGAAGAAGAAGAAGAAGGAGAAGAATTTCGGTGCCACCAAAGATGTAGATTCTGATGAGAGGAGCTCAAAGATTAGACGACCTAATACTGGATCGATTTGGTTTAAAATTCAGGATCTTGAGAAAGCTACAGATAATTTCTCTCAGAAGAACTTAATTGGAAGAGGAGGATTTGGAATTGTATATAAAGGGACTTTATCAGATGGAACTCCAGTTGCAGTGAAAAAAATGATAGAATCGGATTTTCAAGGGAATGCAGAATTCTGTAATGAAGTTGAGATTATAAGTAATTTGAAGCATCGAAATCTCGTTCCACTTCGTGGGTGTTGTGTTACAGAAGACGACGATGATGAAGAGAGTGGACGACAGAGGTATCTCGTTTACGAATTTATGCCGAATGGAAACCTAGATGATCATCTGTTCTTGAGCAAGAGAAAACCACTGAGTTGGCCCCAGAGAAAATCCATAATCTTAGATGTTGCAAAGGGTTTAGTCTATCTTCATTATGGAGTGAAACCCGCAATTTATCACAGAGATATCAAAGCTACAAACATTCTTTTGGATACAGAAATGAAAGCTAGGGTTGCAGATTTTGGACTAGCTAAACAGAGTAGAGAAGGGCAATCTCATCTTACTACTAGAGTTGCAGGAACTCATGGATATTTAGCTCCAGAATATGCTCTATATGGACAATTGACAGAGAAAAGTGATGTTTATAGTTTTGGGGTGGTGATTTTGGAGATTATGAGTGGGAGAAGAGCTTTGGATTTAACTTCATCAGGATCACCAAGAACAATTTTGATAACCGATTGGGCATGGTCACTAGTGAAATCAGGAGAGACTGATGAGGTGTTTGATAAGTCCTTGGTTATTACAGATGGAGATTTAAATAATAATCCTAAAGGGATCATGGAGAGATTTGTGATGGTTGGGATATTGTGTGCCCATGTAATGGTGGCTTTAAGACCTACTATTTTAGATGCATTGAAGATGTTGGAAGGTGATATTGAAGTTCCTCCTCTTCCTGATCGGCCGTTACCACTTGGTCATCGATCTTTTTGCAGCGGTGGAAACACTTTCAGTTCCATGAATGGCCCTCAAATGAGCTCTAGAGATATGCTAAGGTAATCAAGAGAAGCTAGTACTAGTAAGATGATCAAGAATTCACTTCACTGCCAATGATCAGATGGCAACCGATAGTTTCAAAGCTAAAGTATCATCAGCATACTGTATTAAGTTAGGTATTTGTAATGTTGTTTTAGCTCTTCAGCTACTCTAGGAGATTATATAGATATATTGTTCAGGCAAAAGAAAAAGAAACTATGTAAACAATATTCTTCAAGCTGTTTGTTGAATGAAGAGTTTCTACTAAATGACACTAATTTAGTTCAACAATTTTGTAATACTACTAACAGAAACAAGTTTAATAGTTGAGATTATTAGGAACATGAAGCGCATCGGACAATGTGAAATAAGGTATTATAACGGGGATACAACCCTTGTCATAGAAGAAAAGAGAACCATGCATCACCGAGACGACGTACCTGGCCCTGAAAAGCATATTCTTCTTTTTTTCGGCGAAAAGAACATCTATATGAACGGCCATAGCTTCAGGCGTTACATTGATATAGTCAGATGAAAGACAACTTATACGAAAAGTTGGTAGGTTATATGACAGTTTGCTGGGTGTGTAGCATTCTAGCTTCTTTGGTTTGCAGACCCTAAAATAAAACCAAACTTAAAAGCAAAAAGTATACAACAGGGTATCTAAAAGGAGCAAAACTTCGCGAAGTATTAATGCTATATAGTTCTCCAGCTGATGTTTGTTTTCTGCTTGTTGAGGAAATTAATCCACTATATTCCTCAAATCACCCTCCAAAATGCAGTCTTCAATCTCATTCTTTTTCCCATTTTATTGCTTCTAATGCTCCAATAGCTTCCGCTTCTTCGGCTGAGGAGGTTCTGCACCCAAGTCCTCTTGCTCCAAGGCATGTTCACGTAAGATCAAACCTATTCCTGCATAAGAATCATTTTATACAAAGGGAGCATTGAATTTTATCTTAACTGATTTCTCAGAGGAGGTATCCAACTTCTGGAGATAGTGGTATTCAAAATAGGAGAGTTTATCCCATCTTATTAGGTGGGTTTGCTTGTGTTAAACAATAGTGTCTTTAAGAGTTCTGGGTTGTTAGAAATCTGTTAAGCTATTATTAGTTTAGAGTTTGTTAAGTTTCAATGCCAGCTCAGCTGAAAGATATAGTTGTCAGAGCACCTCTGTAATTAAGAAATCTATAAATTCAGATCTCTTCTCGTGTTCTCTTTGATGAGAACAGAGCTTCAGCAAATGCTCTTGAAGCTTTAATAGCTTGTAACCCTATTCTAGAAGAAAAATGTGAGATAAACCCACTAATAGCCTTTGAGACTTGTAATGAATTCTAAACTTTTCCCTTCAAAGACTCGATTGCATCTCTCCTTCCAAATATGCCAGCACTTTGCTGCCCCAATTTGAGTGGTTGTATTATGTTCTTCATTTTTATCAAACTGGGAGTTAATCCAATGCTCAATCACCTTCTTAACATAAATATTTTCCGACAAATGAGGGTGGATTGGTGGAGGGGGTAACATACAAACTGATATTGCAAAAGAACATTAAAAAAGCAAGTGTTCCAAAGATTCAATATTTCTTTACGGAAAAAACACAAAGGGGCTCCAAATTTTGTAATAGCATACAATTTTGATTTAAGATGTAGACGATCGGAGATGCATTTCCAAAGGATCTTAATTCTAGTTGTTGTTTCCAAGTGCCAAAATTTTAACCAAAACTTTGTGAGAAAGGAATGATTAATGTTTGGGACAGGTAGATTAACAGAGATTTGACAATGTGTAAAATTTCAGATCAGGAGAAATCTGAAATATAAAATAAGCAGAAAATAAACACAAGGATTTAACGTGGTTCGGTCTGATCATCGACCTACATCCACGACACAAAAGCCACAAGGGCTAAATATTATTGATCACCAATAATTTTATGATATTGGGATTCATTAGTTTATGTGAGCACACTTATTTATAGTGTGAAATTACTTGCTTCTTAGGTATGCTAATCCTATTTGGAAACCGGTTACCGAAAAACCTACAGCATAATCTACAGAAAGGAATAATTTTGTATTTGACGCAAATAACGAGGGTGTATGACGCAAATCACGAGGGTGTGTGAATACACACTACCGTCAGATTTTTATTTTGTAAGTTTTTTCTGTAGGATTCTGTTGTAAGTATAACATTATCCATTACTAAACCTATAACTAATGAACTATTAACT
>MVGT01001131.1:0-36417 GCA_002174775.1 Macleaya cordata
TATATATGTATCTTTGTATGTAAGCATGGCATGAAACTCACGGTTAACAACGAACTTATGATCTGATGAAACTATTGAGAAACTGATTTTAATATAAAAACAATGCATGCTTTAACATATATCATGTCTTATGAAATGTTTCTCATGGAATTTGTGGAACTATGTAACTTCAATTTGCTGCTATGATTCACACCAATGAAAGGATGGTTATATTTGGGAAACCATGTTTATGATTTTGAAAAACCTTGGAAAGAGACGAAAGCCTGTTTTATCGAGTGTTTTCTCGATGTGAGAACCTAACTTTAAAAATGTGACAAAAGGGATTTCTCCCGTGACCGCCTAGAGTCGGTAGTGGCGTCTCACTACCGGGCTTGATAGGGCTCACGACGACACGGGGAACCGTGTATGCCTTAGGTGGACTGGTGTTTGTGTTACTTCCACTCGGATTCCCGCCCGAGTGATCTGTGTGTGTTGGCTACTAGGGATCCTCACCCTTACGGGGGTGGGTGAGTTGGTTTGCCAGGTCCCGCAGACTTGGGTGCGTGGGTTGGGCTGCCAGGGATCCTCACCCTTACGGGGGTGGGTGAGTTGGCTTGCCATGGTCCGGCACCCAGGGGTGAGTGTGTTTAGCTTGCCAGGGATCCTCACCCTTACGGGGGTGGGTGAGTTGGCTTGCCATGGTCCCTCACCCTTAGTACCAGTCACACTTGTTGTATGTGAATTTTCAAAAGAGAAGATATTTGGAAAAAAGGGAATTTCTACAAAAGGACTTCGGTTTTCAAGAGGGTTCTTCCAAAACCGTTTCCGAACTTTAACTTAAAAGACACACAACCGATATAAAACTACTATATATTATCACTAAGGTGAACTTGTGAAAAGTTGAGGATTTTCTACAAGGATGGTGGACCATGCTTATCCGGACATGGTACACCATCTGAGACTTTGCTAGGTGTTTCTGTCTTCAGGGCGGAATGGGACGTCAGGGAGACAGGTACATCTAGGGAAGTCTGGGAAGTCACGATTATTTCCTGGTAAACCATGTTTGTGGTGGTGTCGAGTAACTAGTTTAGCTGAGGTTCGCATGCCTGCCCGATGGGTGTTAGACGCGGGGGAAGGTTGTCGGGGAATCTTCTCTGGATTAGTTGGGGGCCCTTGTCTAGTCTGCAGTCGTCAATCGTTGTACTTGGTCCTGATTCTCGAGATATTACTGACTGGGGTAACCCGGTCGTGTTCCTTGGCTACACTAGCAGAAGTACACTACTGTTGTTTGTATGTACATATATGCAGGATTTCTTGATGTTTCAACCAAACTATATATTATGCATTGCTTTTATAAATGCTTTGAGATGTTATCGGGTTTATCGCTGCATGTGATGATATTAGGATGGTTGATCTACCTACAGAGTTTCTCACCAATTTATTTTCGTGGCTTTACAGTTGACAGTTGAGGATCGGGGTAGGATCCCCGTTGGTGCTGTGACGAGGTCCTTAGCGAGGGAGGTTATTGCACCCCCTCTTAGAACGCCCCCTTATAACGCCCCCTCTTGTGGGGCTCACATGTGATGCATCCAGGGGCTGATTTTTTTATGTGATGTTCTTCTCAATATGTATATCATCATATGAAAAAATCAGTCTGTTCTAAAACTTTTAACCCCCTCAAATTACTTCTTAAAAATTGATAACTATTTGACCCCTCAAATAGTTACCAAATAGTTACTAATTTTCAAAGGTTAATTTCAAGGGGTTAGAAGTCTTAGAACGAACTAATTTTTTAATATGTGCAGCTAGTCATTACCTTCTTCGATTTATTAATAGGTTTGTTCCTACTCCCATTTTTTTAACCTTTTTTTTATCAATACCTTATGAGAATCAAGGCATCCATATTATTAAAGTATGTTTGCTGCAACATTTATAGTCAATGTTGAAAGATTTTCAAATATGTTAATTAGAATTCCATGTGTTGTATGCCACACGCTATCATGGTTCATTTACCACCTTAACTATATTAGCCTTATATAGTTTGGTTCTATTTTGTTGTTCTTTATTGCAATTCCAATGTGCTATATGCCTCATGCTTCATTCATTTTCCACCTTAACTATAACTGTAGGCTCTTTGTTGCTATGATTATTGCCTTACTGAACTTGAAAATTCATTTTAGCCTGCTTTACTCGATTAGTCACTGCTACTGGCCTGTAAGTAGTTGAATGATGGTCGGTGTTGGACCTAGGATAGTTTGCTCTAGTTTCTCTGTTAACAATACAATTTCAGGTCATTTGGTTTCCCTTATCAACAGATAAAAGAATCATCAAATGGGTGTACTTTTAAATTGTTCTTATTAAATCTCCTGTTTGATGGTGCTCATCATCATGCTAGCAGTCTGTTGTAATTCCAATTTATTCTTGAACTGTTATATCTAGCACAAACATGGTTCTAATGAGTTGTATTCTTTTTCTTTCCTTGCATGTGAAGCTTGGCTCGGAATTTAGAAGTTGTGAAGAAGAAGGTGAGCTTTGTGCACAAGTTTGGAATTTTGTGGGGACGAACTTGAAAGTAAGACAAGTTGAAAGTATTTTTAAGCGGACGACTCATATAGTTTGTTCAAAACTTAAAATTCTTTTGGATATATGTAAATCAGTAGTTCAACTATTTTTAGTTAGGAATGTTACTTATACTTTGTTGAAAACCTTAAAGTTTCATTGTTGACAAGCTTTATATATGGAATTGTGATTGTGAATGAAAAAATGGAAGTCTTTTTTTGAATGAATGTTGATGTGAATGGTTTGGAAAATTTGAATGAATGAATGTTGATGTGTATGTGAATGGTTTGGTATATAACTTTAAATGAAGGATGTATGTGAATGGATGAAGGTGTGTGGATGTATACAGTGAACAGCTAAATGAAAAAGGCTATAAGCATGGAAAACAAACTAGAAATATGGGGGCAGATTTTTTTAAAAAATAAAAAATATGGTTATTTGCGACGGTTTTAGTCCGTCACTAACAGGCAAAATTAAGTGAAATAATTTTTTTTTGTGACGGAGTTGAGGTCGTCACTAAAAAATTAGGACCATTTGCTACGGCTTGAGTCGTAACAATAGACCCAAGGAATCGGCAAATATGGTCATCAATTTGCTACAGCTTTAGCCGTAGCAAAAAGAAATGAATATTTGTTATGGTCTATGTAACTGTAGCAAAGTTCGTCATAAAGGTATTTGCTACGCCACTTAAAGCTACGATATATAAACCGTCATAGAAGCTAATTTGCTACGGTTGTTTGACTTTTTGCTACAGTTTTAGACCGTCACAAAAACCCTTCATTTTTGTAGTGTTAGTTACACAACACACCGTTATTCAATATGTTAAATTAACTTAATTTAGCTTTTATTTTAACTATAAATTTTGATATTTAACATCTAATTTTTACAGATGGAAGCAAAAACGAACAAACCAGCTACACGGGTTGACATTTTTAAGATGACTCATATGAAAGATGGGAATTGTGTTAATGAAGAAGCGCGTCGGATAATAGTATAAAACGACATTGATTTACTTTTAGTTAGTTGATTATGATGTTGATGTGCATTTTTACTTTACATGTTCATAACAATAATTGCAGAGCCAAATGGATAAGCTGACTAAGAAGTTGGCTGAAGATGGTGAATCGTCTGAAGAATCCGATGATTATGATGTTGATGTGTATTCTCAAGTCCTGGGACCTGACTGGACCAGTCGACGCAGCGGTGTTGGCATGGGAGTGAAACCTCCCAGCAAGATTAGGAAGGAATCTTCAACTTCAACAGCTTCTTCCAGAAAGTCAGCACAAATTCAAGCATTAGAGGAGAAGATGCAGAGAGAAAATGAGGAGAGAGATAAGAGAGAACAACAGCTGAAAGAGGATATGCAGAAGGAACGTGAAAAGAGAGTGATAGAACCAAGTTCTATTGTCATAAACACGCAAGGAAAGAACATTGGAGTGGGGCCAGTTTGACAATTTTAGAAGTTCTAATTTTAGTTCTTTAGGAAGTCCAGTTGCTTAGATTAATAGTTTCCTTTTATTATTTGGTTTTTAGTTCCTTTCGTAGTTAGAATTCCTTATTTTATTAGAATTAAGATGTAGAATTATAAATACCCATTGATGGGCAATGCATCAGTAGAGAATAATAAGAGTTTAGTTATTTTATCCTTCGTTCGTGTTTACTTTGCTACCTTGGGTAAGAACCGATCTAGGGTTCTTATCAGTGGTATCAGAGCCTATCAGCCGTGCATGGTTTAAACCCGCCACCAGTCAGACGTCGAGATAGAACAACAGTTAAAGGATTTAGCTGCTACCATGGTCATCATGGCCAATTCTGTTAACAGGTTCGTTAAAGCACGAGAGATCTCATCTCCACCCGCTGTGAACCAAGGACTTCGTGGGGGCTTTAGTTTAAGGTTTGATGGTGATCGACCTGGTAAGCTTTTCTTTCCACGATTTGATGGCACCGACCCCGAAGGATGGCTTTATCAAGCCGAACAGTATTTTGAGTTCTATACGACACCACTCGAACAGCAGGTACAGAATGCAAGCTTTCACCTTGATGGCAAAGCTCTCCAATGGCACAAGTGGTTGCATGCAGTTGCCCCTCATGACACATGGAATGGATTTTCTACTGCCGTGCACGAACGTTTCGGTCACACAAACTTCGAAGATCCTGCAACAGCCTTAGCCAAGCTTCGGCAAACCGGTACCCTTGCTGATTATCAAGACGAATTTGAAAGACTCTCTAACTTAGTCACAGGGTTATCTGAAAGTTTCTTGGTTAGCTGTTTTATCGGAGGATTAAAAGATGAAGTGAGACTTGAAACTCAATCTTTTCAACCCCAATCGTTAATGGCGAATATTGGCATAGCCCGATTGCAAGAGGAAAAACTTAATATTAGAAAGCAGCCCTTGCGCACGTTTACGAGAACCCCACCACCGTCAATGACTCCCACAACCAGACCCATCAGTTTTGTCCCTACACCAACACTAGCCAAACCCAACACCTCCATTATAACATCACCACCTATAAGAAGGTTAACGGCCGAGGAGGCCAAGGAAAGACGAAGGAAACAGTTATATTACAACTATGATGAAAGGTGGTTTCGAGGCCATCGTTGTGAATCCAAAACACTTTTTTTCATTGAAGGGGAAGATTTGGAGGAGCAACCCCTAGAACCATCCGAGCCAAGTGAGGACGATCAAGCGGAAATATCAATGCATGCATTGGCCGGTTCTACTACACCACAAATGATGCGAGTTGTGGGTGAGATCAAGCGTGCAAAGGTAACTATGCTCGTTGACTCTGGAAGTACTCACAATTTCATAGATCCTGCTATTCCTAAGCAACTTGGAATCAATGTTATTGCTGATGAAAATTTTGAAGTTATGGTTGTTAACGGTGCCAAAATTGCTTGTATAGGGAGCTGCCCTAACTTAAGTTTTCGTCTACAAGGCACCAATTTCACATGTGACTTTCATGTATTATCCTTGGGTGGGTGTGACATGGTACTTAGGGCTCAATGGCTTCAATCACTTGGACCCATTCGATGGGATTTTAAAAGACTCACAATGGAGTTTGCAATCTGCGGGGTTACCATCAAGTTGGTAGGAGAGGGTTCCCCTAACAGTCGGCTGGCCTCAAGCCATACAATGGTTCGTTTACTCAAGCAAGGGGCTCAACGGGTGCTTTGTCACATCCAAGCACCAACACCACTAGCAACTGAACTGCCGACTATACCACCAGTTATACAAGATTTAATTACCCAATTCAGTTTAGTTTTTGCTACACCAACAGGTCTCCCACCACCTAGGGTCAGTACTTGCTCTACCCGACTTTGAGAAGAAATTTGTTATAGAGAGTGATGCCTGTGGGAATGGACTCGGAGCAGTTTTTATGTAAGATAAACACCCAATTGCTTATATGAGTAAGGTGTTGGGACCACGACATCTATGCCTATCAACTTATGAGAAAGAATTGCTTGTTGTGGTTCATGCTGTGACCAAATGGCGACCTTATTTGCTTGGGCGTCGGTTCACAATTTATACTGATCAGCAGAGTCTCAAGTACCTCTTAGAGGCTCGAGCAACAACCCCCTCACAACAAAAATGGTTATCTAAGCTACTGGGTTATGATTATGACATTGTCTACAAAAAGGGGGCAGAAAACAAGGTGGCTGATGCGCTATCCAGAATGAATGAAGGAAGTACTAGTTATGCAATCACTTATTCAAGCTGTACATGGTTAGATGAGCTGAAGAGTGATCTCAGATCTGACCCGTGGGTGAAGGAGAAGATTTCTTATATTGATAGCTCAAGCTTTAGTGCAAAATACTATTCAGTTGAGGATGGCCTATTAAAGTATCATCAGCAAATTGTTTTGAGCCCAACATCAAAGTGGACGTTCACTCTTCTCCTGCAGCTGGTCACTCTGGTTATCTGAAGACAATAAAGCGTCTCTCACGGCTATTTCATTGGCAAGGTATGCGTCAGGATGTAAAGGCATACATTGCAAGGTGTGACATTTGTCAAAGAAACAAATATGATACTCTATCGCCCTCAGGTCTCCTCCAACCACTGCCAAAATAGGAACATTAAAAAGGAAGGAATGGACTAAATATATTGTAGAAAATGCTCAATTTATAAATTATAAAGACCAAATTAAATAATAAATTATTAAATTAAAATAATCTGGTTGTTCGTGGCTAGAAGTATACTTCCCTTGAACCACAAGAACGTACTGTTGCAAAATAACCAAAATTCTTTACTTGTTTACAAAGAATGACATCAGAATCTGTTTTTGTTTGCCTTAAAAATTTCCACTGAAACCCTCCTCGGTAAATATATAAACATAGCCACCGGCCACTTAACTGAACATATAGATAACTTTCACCATCTCTGATCGATATACCTAGATTATATTTCCTACTTCAATCCTGGAATAATTGATCAGAAAGAAAAATATACGTACAAATCTATGAATTTAAAAGACAAAGAGCCCGAAAATCGATCGAAATCTTCTTCAATGAATCAAAGTTCATCATCATCATCATCATCATCAGAGCCTACCACCATGTCGAACTGGTTGAATTGGTTTAGCTTAAACAGCAAGTGTTGGCCGATACAAGTAGCCATTTCAATCTTGATATCTACTGGCTGCCTCTGTGTGATGGTCTTTAAGTATCGTAAAGAGAGATCGAAACCGAAGGATACTCGAATTCTGATGAGGTCTTCGTCCATTGGACTTCTGCATGGAGGGAAGCTAGCCATGCAAAGGTTACTTGATTCTCATAATGCTCTAGCTAACATGGCTATCCTAAGTGAGGCTGATGAGACTCGGTTTCAGGATTTACTTGACCAAAAAACACATGATTTCAAGAAACTACAGGTTTGATCCTTCAGCACTTAATTTGTATATATAGATGATTTAATGACCATTGACTTCCAATCACCGGATCAATGATGGTATATGGTATTAAATTGAGGATGATCCATCATTGATGAAGAAAACATCATCATTCAAAACCAACCCTTTGATCATCTCCATCTGGGGCCTCAGAAGCCATATATATATATATATATCTTTGGAGGGATATAATTGCACCATGGCTAGCTTATTGCACGTACTACTATTTTTGTAGGGTCCATACGAAGATGATCCAAGCGGGCCTGATTTTTTGTGAGAATATTCTCTACACTCTGAAGTCATCCTATCTGGAAACAATCTATTCTTAAACTTCCAACCCTCATAATGCTCTAGCTAACATAGGAAATCAAGCCTTCAATAATCTGCTCCATGTACGTAGGCCACACAAAAATAGCCATGCAATATCCCTCCTTTGCACCACTTAATTTTATGGATGTATGCGCTGCGTACCCTATGGGGTTCACATAAGATGATCCAGGAGAGACTAATTTTTCATAGGAATGCTCTACTCAACATGTAAATCATCATCGCGAGAAATCAAATCTTTCTAAAACATTAAGTCTATTATAAATATCATCGAAATTTGGTAAAAATTTGAACGGTAAAATTCATGGCTCAATACCATATAAAGAGTTTAAGAACGGTTATTATGTCTTAAAAGAAACCCATGAGACTGAAGCCGTACTTTTTTTTATGATAATCACATAGAGATAATCTAAGAGTTGATTGATGTTCTCCACACTGTATAGATCATCATATCCGGATCGAATGAAATCAATCTTACTTTTAAAACTTTCTAACTCAACAAAATTTTATTGGGAAATGATCATTGGGTAAAAAATGCTTAAGTACCTTATTAGCATTATCATTATCTTTTTGTTTTTTTTGTTTTTTTTTTTTTATCGACTAGTTTGAGGGGTTTAAAATTCAAAATTTTTAAAATTGAATGAATGAAATGATTCCCGGACTGTAGCGGACCATATCATTGTTTAGTTATCTTTTCTTTTGGCATTTAGATTAATATTTGTTTTTACGACTTAATTTTATGCGTTTCTGATGTATAAACTTATTGAGGAATGATAATATAACAGTACGTGTAAATATCCCCTTTTTTTGTGTGAAATATATTAAGAGCGTTGTTGGAAAGCTGGAAATGAGTGGAAAGGAAGATAATGCAATTGCAAAACTGAAAAAGGCAAAGAAGAAGGCTGACGAGGAAGGAAAACACCATGAAGCATATGAGCTTCAAATGTTAATTGTCGAAATGCTCATTTACCAGGTCTCTCTCTCTCTCTCTCTAAACTTCTTGTTAATTAATTAAGGGAGATCGTCCAATACATCCATTAACACTTTTATTCAATCTGTTTAGTCCACCAAATTTTTTATGAGTTTATTTAGTCCAAAAATAAAATTTAGACAGATCTTCCCTTTAACTAATTAGTTATGGAAATCAAAATTTGACTGAATAAAAATCTATGTTTCTCTCTCTATATTAATAAGCTTTGTTGTTTTCGATCTTCACTTGTTTCCTTTGCTTCGATTCATCGATCATTCACCAGTCAACAAAAGATCTTGATGATGATGAGAGAGAAAGATAGACATATAGTTTCTACCATCACCACCAAGAGAGAGAAAGAGAGAGAGATCGGGAGAGAGAAGATGAGAAATATAGGATATAGAGAGAAGAGAATAAAAGAGAATGGAGAAAGATCTGATTAGGAAAAAAAGAGAAAGGGAAAAGAAAGAAAAGAAGGAAAAGAGAGGATAGAGAGATAAGAGAGGGACATGAGAGAGAGAGAAAAGAAAGGAAAGAGAAAGAAGAGGAAAAAGAACAGAAAGAGATAGAAGAGAGAAGAAGAAAAAATTCAACATGGATCTATACTATGCAAAAACGTTTTTGCATGAAGTTTTTGCATAGAATTCCTGCAAAAATATTTTTGCATAGAATTATGCAAAAATATTTTTGCAAGACCTATGCAAAATCATGTTTCACAGATGATTTAGCATAGATTTATGAAAAAATGTTTCACATAATGATTTAGCATATGCAAAAATATTTTTGTAAATCTATGCAAAAACGTTTTTGCATGAACTCATATGCAAAACGTTTTTGCATGAATAAATTTCGTGATTTTTTTTTTCAAAAACTATTCTTGACTGGTCTAGTTTCAAAGATCTCAAAAGTGCTTTCCAAATATATGAATTTTGCCAAAATCTTAATTTTAGTTGAAGAGATATAGTATTTTAAAGTTTAAAAACGAAAAAGATAACTACATTTCTCTCTCATACAGCTGTACAAGTTTGAAAAAGACAAAAAGGTGATTGAGAAATATAATAAGGGTAAAATAGGAACATTAAAAAGGAAGGAATGGACTAAATAGATTTAGAAAAGTTTAAAAAGGACTAAACGGATTCAAAAAGCTTTAAAAATGTATTTCAGTCTTATTAAAAATCTTGTGCACTAAATGGATTAAAAAAGTTATATATTGGATATTTTGGCCATTATCCCATTAATTAACACCAGATGACTAATATGCTCGAGGGACCATACTATCTATATGGTTTTGAGGCCCATAATTTACTGGTAGTGAAAAATAAAAAGTATTTTGTGTGAGCCCACCACTAATTAGTGGCAAAAAAAATACACCCCATAAAACTATTAAATGTAATATTTATGAGTTAGGATCAGGAGAGACATGTTATAGATATGGTCTATGCGGAGCCCACATGGAGATGATCAGACGGTGCAAAGATGATCTCCTTGCCAATTAGATCATCTTTGTACAAAAATTATCCTATTCTAAAACTTCTAGGAATTGGTTTGATTTTAATTGTAAAAATAGACGACTTATAAGTCATATAATTTTTCATGGAGTTAAAATTTTAGAATGATGTGATTTTTTGTGAGGATGATTTGCACGGTGAGTACATTATTATCACAAAAAATAGCCCTTAAATCACCTCTATGTGGGCCTTACAAAGATGTTCTCCATCCTAACTCAATATTTAATATTTTTTCGATTGGGTGAACACTTTTAAAATATTTTGATATTATACAACAGGGTTTTTGCCCAAGTGCTACATGGCTCCGCCCCTACTGCCCAGAGTGGACCGTGCTAGCATGACACCACTATATGGTGTCAATAATAGTATCGACACTGGGCTTTTTTAGCCCAATACAAGGGCTTAATTAAGGCCCATTCTAAGGGATAATATTTTGTTAGCATGTTCTCTTTACCATATAGATCATCCACACAAAAAATTAACCGATTCTAAAACTTCTAACAAGATCGAAGTTGAACTATATTCCTAATCGTAAGTAAAATAAATAACATAAATGGTTAGTAATAGAGTCCAACTTTTAATCTAGTTAGAGGTATTAGAATGGGTTAATTTATTATGGGGATGATCTACATGGTGAGAAGAACATACTTACAAAATATCAGCCCTTAGAATGGGCCTTAAGACCTTGTATTGAGCCAAAAGACCCGATATCAACGTTATTGACACCGGTGGCACGCTAGCACTGTTCGTCTAAAGTTATGCAGTTAAAATATGGTGGGGTTGGGATTTGATCAAACAACACTTAGCCGCTTGGTATGATTGGCTTATTATGAACCCACCACCATTATGATTGGCTTATTATGAACTGTTGGAAATACAATTGTAAAATACCTGTAATCGCAAAACCAGATTTTACTGAAAACAAGAGGAACTTGCTGGGATGAGTCGCGGACTAGGTCGCTCTCTTTAAGACGATTCGCGGCTCTGCCCAAATGTGCAAGCAGTTTCTCAGTCACGTCGTCCCCAGGATAAAACAGCCCAAAAAACCTTCTGTCTCAATTTTTCTTGCACTGTGGGAAATCGGAATACTAATACACTTTAATTCTTGCTTGGGAACAATTTCAGAAATTCTAGAGTTTTTATCAAGGAGGAAGACTTGTCAAGTTTTTTCTGTCTTGTTTCAGTATAAGTGTTGTCTATTTATAGATCAACACCTAACTGTCAAAAAATGACCATAAACACTGTAGCACAACAGCTATAAAAAGGCCATATAACAGCTATAATTTTATTTTTCAAAAACAAAAATTATAATAAAAACTAAATAAAAAATCTGTTTCAAATCAGAGGCCCAAAGGCCCGGCCTGGTCTTTGATATATATATATATATATGGGTGGGAGAGGGTTTGAACCCTTGACCTCAAAGAGGGAACCCAAAATTTTAACCACTACTCCAATGTTGTTTTGATGAACTATTTGTACAAAATAATTTTTTTAAATATATATCCAACATCACCACCTATAAAGTATAGCAATCGAAGTATATATGGTCAGTCTGGCATTTCTCATTCCCAGATTTTATAATCCAACTTAGCTGGATATAATATGTTTACCCGCGTTTTGTTTTAAAAGTTAAAACCCCATCTAGAGCGCGCTTCTGCACTCACCTGAACTTTTCACTTACAAAATTTAGTTATTGATGTATAAGCATTAAAAATCAAAGAGAGTAAAAGAAGTGGGGGACCCACTTTATCAATTTCACTTTCTCTCTCCAATATTAATTGGTTCCACATCAATGGATAAGTTTTGTAGGTGAAAATCACCCGAAAGTACAGAATTTCCCCCAGTTATTCTTAAATTCGATTTATACCACACCTAAAGTGCCATATGATCCAAAGAGTACTGATTTTTTATTAAGACAATCTCCTCAATGTGGGCCATGATGACAAATTAAATATCAGCATTTCACTATAGAGTGGGCTACATAGTTGGTGTATAGTCTTTGTGCACGAAAGGTGGTGTCCTTGAATTCCCATCCATTTCACCACAGAGTGTGCTACATAGTTAGTAAAATGCTGGAGGACCCAATAAAATGACCCAAAATGGTGACTTAAATGGTATGGCAACTAAAAAACGGAGTTCAAGATAAATGGGCTTTATGGTTGCCCACTTATTTGGGTCAGTATTTAAGGGCAACTTTTCGAGCCTCCTAAAATTACTGTATATATACAAGCCCATTCATTAATAAATTACTCGCATAATTAATTCTATCCTGATTCATCCTCCTGCAGGGAAAACATAGCGAGGCATTGACATGTGAATGTTTGTCCGATGAAGAGATTTCTGATGCAAGACGTCCGCTATATAAGGTGAACTCTATTGATTTACCCATCTCTTTTTTCGTAATCCAATTTCAACAGGTTAGAAGATTTTTTATTTTTTTTGTCTTTTTTTTATTAAAAGAAGTACGCCAGGTTAAGGAGACCCTAAACCAAAACAATAACAACTACAGATGAGTATACTTCTTTCCTCTTTTATCATCAAAGACAATGCCTTCGAGATCTTGAGTGAAAGAGCTAGAAACAAACTCCATAAGCATGTTTGAAGGATGCAACTTGGTGGCTAAGTAATCGGCAGCCCGATTGGATTCCCTATGCGAATGATACCAAATTCCTCAAACCTGCTCAAAAGTCTCTGAATACGCTTCCAAATTCCCAACGCTCTCCAAAGAGGCTGATTGCTGCTCTGTTGAGAATAGTTTCACATGGGATATGAGAGCCTTACAAACCCAATATATAATGATTCTAGCCCACTCTACTCTTTGTCAATTAGTTTTGAGTTAGATTTCTATAAATTTAATATGCTCGATTGAAAGTAAGAAAGAGCTGCTTTAGAATGCAGATCAACTCTCCTTGCAACGTGATTATATATTTGATGGGCAACAAGAAATAATAAACATGAAATTAGGTTGGAACCCCAATTCTAGCTATGCTTTAACTTCCCACCCAGTTAACTTTAGCTTTTTAAATACAACCCGAAATTTTTTTGTCTTTTGTACACATGGCATTTTCAACTCTTTGACTTAATTTTATTTTTATTGACATATTTGCCCTTCATTTATTTAGAAAGGAACTAATAGAGAGAGAATTTTAGAGAGAAATTTTAGAGAGAGAAAGAGAGACCGTAGGTGATGGCTAGGGGCTCCCTTCTTCACTATTTTTTCCAGCGAGTTAGATCTGCCGGCGATCACTTCATCCTCTTCTTCATCATCTTCTTCATCTTCATCTTCATCTTCTTCTTCTTCTTCTTCCTCTTCTTCTTCTAGAGAAAGAATTTTAGAGAGAAATAGAGAGAGATTATCGATGATGGGGGGCTGCCTTCTTCACCACTTTTTCCAACGAGTTTGAACTGCCGGCGATCACTTCATCCTCTTCTTCTTCATCTTCATCTTCTTCTTTTTCCACTTCTTTTTCTAGAGATAGAATTTTAGAGAGAGAGATTGTAGGTGATGGGGGCTGCCTTCTTCACCATTTTTTACGGCGAGTTAGATCTGTCAACGATCACTTCATCTTCTTCTTCTTCTTCTTCTTCTTCTGCTCTATCTTTACGTTTATCTTCTTCATTTTCTGTTAAAAAAAATATAGTATGCAACTGACATGCAAGTGAGATGCAACTGATGAGATGCAAATGAGGTGCAACTGACATGCAAGTGAGGTGCAAGTGAGATGCAACTGACATGCAACCGATACGCAAGAGACTTACAAGTAATATGCAAGTGATATACAACTGACATGCAAATGACATGCAAGTGACATGCAACTGAATACAACTGATATGCAAGTGACATGCAACTGACATGCAACTGATACGCAAGCAACCTGCAAGTGAATTGCAACTGACATGCAAGTGACATACAAATGACATGCAACTGATATTCAAGTGATATGCAAGTGACATGCAACTGATGCAATCGACATGCAAGTGACATGCAACTGACGTGCAACTGTGTGAAGTTTCATGCAACTGACGTGCAATTATGTGAAGTTTCATGCAACTGACGTGCAACTGAGATGCAACTGTGTATACAAGTGTTATGCAACTGTGTTCTTGTGTTTTGAAAGACAGATCGACAGAAAGCAATAGAAAACCTAGATCAAATCAAATTAATATTCAGAAAAAAAATCACTAGATCTCAAAAAAACCCTAAATCATATTTTCGTCGATCGTCTTCTCGTTCTTTCTTTCCTTTCTCTCTCTCTCTCATTCTCTCTCTGATCTCAACGGCGTTTCGGTTCTCTTCTCCGTTGAAATCACATCGCTGAAACTTCAGGTCTTCTTCATCTCCTCTATTTTCGTTTCTCTCTCTTACCTTTCTTATCTTTTTCTTTTTAAATGAGGGTATTATTGTTCTTTACTCTTTTTGGGTTTTATTTAAAATGTTTATGTTGGGTGGGGTGGAACCTAAATGTAAGGGTGATTTTGGGTTTATTTTCCATTGCCTGAATAATAAATATAAAAAAAATTACTCATTTTTTATGTATACGACATTATAAAAAAACAGTGAAAATATAGTATAAATTTACAATAGCTCAACAAAAAAGGAAAGATTAGAAAATCACTTGAGATAATCTATTTAAATTAATATTGAATTTCCTTTAAAAGCTTTTTAAAAAAAAATTGAAAATTGTTGCAGGCAATTATTAACATTTTGACAGACGACATTAACTCTGCCAAAACGGACTGGAAAAAGTTTCAAAAAATACGTGAGGATTTTAAGTCATTGTACTGCGACGTTGAAGGACCAATCAATGATGTGGCGAATCATTTCGAAAAGTTTAAAGATGTGGTTCTTAACCATCTTAAGAAAGAGATTCAAAATGCTTCCGAAAAGAAAAAGAAACCATAGAGGATCGAGTTTCAAAAAATTGAAGAAATAAGTTACAAACTCGTTCGTGTTGATATTATCTAAGACTCAGACATGTTGTATATCGTATGATCCTATTCTTTTCCTTTTTTTTTTAATCCCCTAAATATATTCAATACTTGGATTAGGGGAAAACCTACATGAATTCATTTGTGGCTTTTTTTTTTGTCTTATACCATGTGTGCTTTGTGTAATTATATTTAAGATGGATATTATATAGCGTACAAACGTAATTGTGACGTATGTTGTATTTTGCATATCATGAAATCTAATAATTTGTTTGAATGAGGGTTTTTAAGTAGGAATTTTGTGGAGACCAGAGATTTGGTGGAAAATTAGTTAGAAATCATGTTATAAATCTAACTAGTTTTCTACCAAATCCCTGGTCCCCACAAAATCTCTACTTAAAATCTCCCATCCAAACAAACCATAATGCCATGTTTGGATCGTGGGAATGGAGTTACATTCTTGGGAATCATATTCTTGGAATGCTATTCCTAGGAATGACATTCCCTTATTTTTTATTTGGTTCAATCAGGAATAGGAATAGAATCCCTACTACATTTCTATTCTAGTGTTTGGTTCATACAGGAATAGGAATCCAAAAAAGGCTAATTTTTTTCTTATACCTCTTCCAAATTTTTACTATTGAAAAAAAGCAAGAAAACAAAAAATTAATTCATATTTTTCGTAACTCATATATACTCGTTGGCTTATTAATTTAACCTTTTAATAATGGAATTAGATTGAAACTCATACTCGTTGGATGTCTCAAATAGAAGTCCGTCTATTCTCTTCTTCTTCTCTTCTTTTTCTTATTTTTCTCTCTCCTAAAAAGAAGTCACTATTAGAAAAAAAAAAAAAAAAAAAAAAAAAAAGGTTGAAGTGTCTAAACATGGTTTGGGGTTATATTTATAATAGTAAAAATATATAAGGTTAAGATTGTCTTACAAAAATATCGTGGTTGATTCTGGAGAAATGGGAATGGCAATCCCACCTCCCCCATGGGATTTCCGTCTGATTTCACGAGCCAAACACAAGTTTGGAATCACATTTCTAGGAATGTGATTCCGTTCCTGCAATCCAAACATGCCATAAGAGTAAATTTCAAATGTGGGCACTTTCATCCAACTAAGGTTATCATGAAGGTGATTCTCAACTGCTGGTTTCATATTTAACGAATTGTGCGTTAACTCCTCCTAGGGCGATTAGAAGTATCATCTTGGATTGCCGCTTGACTTTGAAAACTCATCCTAATTTTTCAGTTTCTTATATTAGTAGGCAGGCTAATAAAGCAGCCCATGGGCTTGCTAAATTAAACACATCCGGCACGGGATATACCTAATATATTATATATCCACCCATTCACACATGCAATAACACGTGTAGTGCTACGTGCACCGCATTATATACGCCCAAACAAATTAGGTCGTTCCAACCCAAGGCTCACAATTATAGGCTCGGCCTATATATGGGCCTCCTGGGTCCATATCCCAGTCTAGTGCACAAAAGTTCAAGGTAGTTAGTAGTTACATATCTTTTTTCCAAAGCCACTCATTTCAGCCCGTGGTGTAACGGGCCATCCCCATTCAAGAGCATGACGCCCCTTCTATTTTTGTTAACTTAATTTTTAAACTTATTAAATGTTCAACTTCCACTAATTTTATATTTACATTTGTTTGTGAATCCATGCTGAAATGGTCAAGTATTGAATTTTTATCACAGCTTGTGATCTTCTCATCATGTAGATCAATATTCACCCTTGAATAATTTTTATGTGGAGCCACAAACCCAAGGTAAGAAACAAACCAAACATTAAAAACTCTATGCAAAGGGGATCGTATATTATGAGTCATGCTATAATCATGGTCATGAAGTGATCCGTACACTATATATATATATATACGAGCCCGAAGGCACGCACGATGCGCGTGCGTAACACGTTTTAACTATTCAATTTAAAAAATATATTATTTCGACATTGAATTACTAAATAAAATAGATTATTAAACATAATAATTAAAAAAAATAAAGCATTAAATAAATTTTCTTCAAATAACCATGAGCCGAAAAATAAAAACAAAACTAATCTTAATCTCCTAAATATAAAAATAAAATTAAATGACACTCAGATCTAGTAATCAAAAGTTTTGCATGACCACAAAGAGACCTCTTCTACTACTTTAATAGTAGCATTATGCGATCATGGTCACATTTAAAAATATAATTATCAATATACTTCAAAGATCTTAAACTCGAACGCACTTCAACGTTGATATGAGTGCGCCCAATCTTTAAATCAACCTGTGGATGTTAAGAAACAACAAAAAGATTTTTAAAAATAAGTAGCATTAACGTTATTGTTATTAAATATCATAATTAATTCAACTAATTAAAATTAAGATTGAAACAACCTAAAAATAAATATTTTATGCTAAAATTTTTGTTATGTTAAGATTAGAAAATAAACATGATTATTTAAAATTCTAAGAAATATGTTAAAAATTTTATTTTATCAATGCAATGTTAAAAGTAATGGAATAGTCATGGTCGTTAGAGTAGTTAATAACTTATAAGGAAAAGGAATTCTACCGTGAGAAGAATACCTAATTTGATTCAAATCTTTAGCTATCTATCTTAAGATAGCAAACAGAATTCCTAAAATGCTACACTTACTGCAAAGTGTACTGCAAAAGGAGGGTATTTGTGTCAATTTGGGAATGACGCAAATCACGAGGGATATGAGATTATTTGAGAACCGTGGGATAACTAGGCAGTAAGGTTTGCAGTAAGAAAATGCAGTAAGTTTAGCATTTTCCCAAAATTAAATACAGAGAAACAAAATTCCTTTATTAGAATTTTAAATAACATAGCATTGATAAAATAAAATTTAACAAACAGAATTCCTTTGTTTTATGCTATATTATGTTAAATATCTTTATTTAACAAACATAATGTCTTTATTTTTCGTTCTTAGTTTCATGAAGAAGAAGAAGATGGCGAAGAAGCAATAAATACCTTGGCAGGGATGGAATGTTGAGTCCCTGAATTCTCAATGCTTTTGAAGTTTTTTATGCCATTAGATTTCTTGGATGCACAATCCTGTTTTGACAAAGAGAGATAACATATAAGAGGACAAAAAATTAAATTCAGAGAGAAAGTAAGAGAGAGATTTATGAAGTTTTTGTAACCTACCATCTTCTTCTTCGTTCTTTTTTTTTTGTTAGGGATATCTAAGTAGTTAGATTGTGATAAACGTGGGAAAGTCCTTGCGAGTAAAATTAGTTGTAACTTCTTGTTAATATAAAAATACAATAATGTCTCCATTTAAATATGTTTTGACATGTTAATCATTTGAGTTTTGTAACTAATTGAATGGGTATAAAAGTAAATCTTTACTTAATTGAGGCAGAGTAGCTTAAAAACGTGGGTGATTGGCTAAAAAGTAGTTTAAAAAACTATATTTGTGGGTGAGCCCGGAGTAGTTTTTTTTATTTTAGAAAACACTAAAACCAGTGTTGACTAAAGTGCCCTTTGATTTTTTTATTTTCAATATAAATATGACAAGGGCATTTTATGTCTTTTAGTAAGAAGGCTAGGCCATCCAACGAAATAACTACCTGGAATGAGTATTTCATTTATATAATAGTATAGATATATGGGGCAGGTTGTATAGCCCCCCTTATATAGCCCCTTATATCATCCCGCCCATGTGGGGCCCACATGCAATGCATCCAAGGGCTGATTTTTACAGAATGATCTACATGGTGAAGAGAACATACTCACCTGAAATCAGCTCGTTCTGAAACTTCTAACCTCAAATCCGTCCGTTCTAAATCAACAGTCAAATAAAGAGTTGAATAGTTACCAATTTTTTAAAGACTAATTTGAAGGGGTTAAAAATTTTAGAACTAGCTGATTATTTAATATGATGATATACACAATGAGGAGAACATAAATCAGCCCCTGGATGCATTGCATGTGGGCCCCACAGGAGCAGGATATATATATATATATATATATACAACTTAGCGAACTTGTAAAATTGGTGACCTTAAATATTAATATTTTAAAAATCGTTAAATTAAATTAAGAAGATTGATTCATTTCATTTTTATGTATGTATGAATGGATGAGTGTACGCTACGACAATTATCGATCTCAGAAACCCAGACAGTGAGAACCCCTGGAAACGATCGATGCATACCCACATGCTATTGCTAGCTAAGCTATCATCCCCAACTCACGCTCTCAAACCAAACCAAACCAAACAAAATTCATTCCTCTCTCTAGAATTCTCTCTCTCAACTGCTACATTAGCTAGCTACAGTAGAATAAAGCAATATTCCCTAATTCATTAGCTAAAAGATCAAGAAATTGTCTTCTTTCATTAATTATTACAAAAAATACAATCAAATAAGCTATATACGATCGACCCTTCTGATTGATCAAAATTGCGCCTTAATTAATTAGTAACCAACATAAAACTAATTAGAAACAAAAATAATTAAGAAGTCCTTAATTATTATTTCTGATATTTCAAAATTAAGATCGAAGTACTTACTATTACAATTACAATTACAATTACCTGATCAATCATGACGACGTACGGAGGGATGATTCAAGAAATTAATCTGCAAATTAATGAAAACCTATCAGTACTACATAATATATATCGATATTCCGATCGATCATAATCTGAATAATTTGTTCAAGATCATCACTAAAAATTAACCTATAAATCTTGGTAGATAGAAATCGATCAGAGAGAAGCAAGCTAGCTAGGGCTCGTCTTTATTTGTGGTGGTAATTGAGAAGTCACAGTAAAAAGCGATATTATTGGAGTTGGGTGCATTGTTATGACAAGCTGAAGAACCAGATGGTGGCGGAATAAAACCCTTCGGAAGCATGGCTGAGAATATTAATAATTTCCCCCTACTATTGGTGGTTCTTGATGATGACGACGACAATGATCCCTCGCGCAGCAACAACTTCTTGATATTCTTCTTCTTCTTCTTCTTCTTAATACTAAAACTCTGTATATTCTTCTGCTGCGGCTGCTGCCTCTTATTGTTCTTGCTGATCAAGATGCCATGATAATGATAATGATGATAAGGTTGTTGATTAGTGTTCTTGATGTGGAACAGTCGTAGTTGATGATCATCATTTGGTACTGATGGCATGTTGCTTTGATGATCATGATCATGAATATGATGATCATGATCATGATCATGAATATGATGATGATGATGATGATGATGATGATGAGAATTATAATGATCAGCAATAATATCATTATAATAATTATGAGGACCATCTGGCTGGATTAACATTTGTGAAGGTGATGAATGAGAAGGAGAAGGAAAGAAGGATGAGATCATGATCAAAAGTAAGATATTGATCATCAGAAGATGATCAAAGAAAAGAAATATCACCCAAAAACGATGACCGACACCCTCCATATTGTTGTTATTGTTCTTCTTGTTGAAATAATGTACCCACGATGATGATTAAGAGAGCTAGCTAGGAATTATTAGGTGTGATGATACATATTATTGATGAAGATGGATTTGTTCTTTAATTTTTGCACGGAAGAAAATTAAGGTGATCGATCATGAAGTAGAAGTGGAGGAGAAGAAGAAGAAGAATATATAGACAGTTTTCCAAAAAAAAAAAAGAATATATAGAGAGAGGGTTTTATTTATGGAGATCGTCGAATACATCCATTATGACTTTAATTCAATCCGTTTAGTCCACTAAATTTTATATGAGTCTATTTAGTCCAAAAATAAAATTTAGACAGATCTGCCCTTTAACTAACTAGTTATAGAAATCAAAGTTCGACCGAATAAGAATCTCTGTTTCTCTCTCTACATTAATAAGCTTTGCTGCTTTCGATCTTCACTTGTTTCCTTTGCTTCGATTCATCGATCATCCACCAGTCAACAAAAGATCTTGATGATGATAAGAGAGAAAGAGAGACATATAGTTTCTACCATCACCACCAAGAGAGAGAAAGAGAGAGAGATCGGGATAGAGAAGATGAGAAATATAGGAGATAGAGAGAAGATAATAAGAGAGAATAGAGAAAGATCTGATTAAGAAAAAAAAGAGAAAGGGAAAAGAAGGAAAAGAAGGAAAAGAGAGGATAAAGAGAGAAGAGAGGGACGTAAGAGAGAGAGAGAAAAGAAAGGAAGAGAAAGAAGAGGAAAAAGAATAGAAAGAGATAGAAGAGAGAAGAATAAAAAATTCAACATGGATCTATGCAAAAACGTTTTTGCATGATGATTTTGGATAGATCTATGCAAAAATGTTTCACATAATAATTTAGCATATGCAAAAATGTTTCACATAATAATTTAGCATATGCAAAAATATTTTTGTAGATCTATGCAAAAACGTTTTTGCATGAAATTTTTGCATGAAATTTTTGCAAAAACGTTTTTTCATAGATCTATGCAAAAATGTTTCAAATAATGATTTAGCATATGCAAAAATATTTTTGTAGATCTATGCAAAAACTTTTTTGATTGAACTCATATGCAAAAACGTTTTTGCATGAATAAATTTCGTGAATTTTTTTTTTTCAAAAACCATTCTTGACTGGTCTAGTTTCAAAGATCTCAAAAAGTGCTTTCTAAATATATGAATTTTGTCAAAATCCAAATTTTAGTTGAAGAGATATAGCATTTTAAAGTTTAAAACGAAAAAGATAAATATATTTCTCTCTCATACTGCCTACAAGTTTAAAAAAGACAAAAAAGTGATTGAGAAATATAATAAGCGTAAAACAGGAACATTAAAAATGAAGGAATGGACTAAATAGATTTAGAAAAGTTTAAAAAGGACTAAACGGATTCAAAAAACTTTAAAAAAAAGTATTTCAGTCTTATTAAAAATCTTGTATACTAAATGGATTAAAAAAATTATATATTGGATGTTTTGGTCATTATCCTTTTATTTATTTATTTATACACATATATATATTTATATGTACGAGAAGTCAAAACAGAATTTTATAATTACAGGTTTCTAGGATTCCTTTCAAGCAACACCACCACCACTTACATTGGTGTGACGGTGAATCTCCAGCGATAGAACTTGTAGTCTGCTGATGAACCAAATTTGGTCTGGTCCGGCTTAGATGTACTTAATAATTAATTTTAAAATTGTTGCGCTTTATTTTTTATTTTTCTAAAATTTCTCCGGGTTCTTTTTAAAGTTGTACGTAATCCAGGAGAGTTGGATACAAGAGCCTAGTTTTGTGGCTTACGGGGGAAGCACCCATCAATCCAAAATTCCAAACATTTGACCCAATTATTCGTCGATTACATAGAACCGACAATAAGACAACAAATCACTTTGTATCATCAGCTCGATCTATGGTATCAACAGTTTTTGCATACCAGTAATTTCGCCATGCACCGAAACATTACCATTATCGTCAACAGTGAAAAAATGCTGTCTCTTCGCCGCTATAGAGATTACTCTTCGTCATCAGCGACTACTTGATGATGATGATGATGATGAAGAAGAAGAAGAAGACTTGTATCAATGCTACCCTGCAGTTAAAAGAAGTTTATATTATCGCACTAACCACCAGATGGCTGATGATCATCTCTACAAAAAAAAAAAAAAACATTGGTGGAAATGAAAACACTGTAAAATGAATCACATTACAAGTTTGATCATTAGAGATGACAACTTAAAAAGTTTAAAAATTTTTACACTTCTTTGACACAATTCATAGGGAGGAAAGCTGGTAAATTTGCTACTCTAAAAATCTCAGAAGAGAACAAAAAAACCTATAAGAACAGATTCTCAAAAGAGAACTACTACTTGATAAAATGGGATTTCCCAAAACTACAAGATCAATCTAACAACTACAGATCACAATGACTAGATGTTTGAACAAAACTATCCTTTGGGTTACTCCCATATCTTACAAACAACCCACAGTTACTAACAGACGGTATGGACTCCTCGGTGTTAGAAGAAGCACTTAACTGTTTTGGATTCTCTTCGTTCTGTAAACTGACGAACGGTTGGGTTGTCAAATACGAATCTAAAACAAATCCTTTGCCTTCTGAAAGGAATCTCGACTGCTGCTTGCGGTGGGAGAATCTTCTATAGGAAATATTGCTTTGTGAGGAATATTCTGGTGGGTATGTGTTGAAAATTGATGAAATAGGATCAGCATTAACTGAGTCAGAATAATCTGCGGTACTGAATGAATCACGGGTACTCTCGGTGGTAAACGATGATTCATCTGAGCTTGTGAAAAGGGACCAATCACTTGATGTTGCATCTGAAAAATCAAAACTCTTAGAGTCGGCGTAAGTTTCTCTCATCCGTTGGACATTTCTGTTTGATGTGTGGCTGCTATGGCCCAAATAAATTTCAGGTCTGGGATCTGATGAAAGATCTGAGTTGGGAAAGAGTTCAGTAGGTCTACTTTGTACTGTACTCGAAAACTTATGACTTTTCCATACGCCTTGTCTTGTGGAAACTGGAGCACGTGATAGCATGGCTTTACCAGTACAAGCTCTCGGAGGGCGTGGACAAGACCTGAGGAAAGTTTTAAGCAGTGAAAACCTGATGAAAACTGATTTACTACAACTTAAAGAGTCAGGATCGATTGCCAAGCTTATTTTGCCAAGATTTTTGTGAGGCTCATGAAAACATGATCCAAGGAAGTGACGATGTTTCCTCACCATATAGATCATCCTCATATAAAATCACCCAGATCTAAGACTTCTAATCCTATCAAATGTTGGTTTAAAATTAACAATATTTATGGATGGCCCATAAATCACCCAACTTTTGAAGGGGTTAGAAGTTTTAGAATAATGTGATTTCCGGTGAAGATGATCTACATGGTGAGTAGAGCATGCTCACCAAAAAATCAGCACTTGGATCATCTCCATGTTGGCCCCACAGAAAGTCTTTGCAAGTCGCAACGTCTTGGCAAAATAAGCTTGGCAGCCGATCTTAACTCCAACTTAAGACATATTTACCTTGTGTAAAATAAGATGTATGCACCTTCTGACATCACCTGGCTCATCGAAACTGACTGGACCTGTCAGAAAAGATTTACAAGAAAAAAAAAATCCCAGTACATCAAAACTGGAGCTAATATATACAACAAAAAGATTGCACGGTCCACCTAAAAATGGAATGCATCCATTTCGGGGTAATTCAGGATCCCTTGTTTATTTAAGAAATGTAGGAGCAAGACCGACTATATACACTCAAACTCTAATGAGAATTTCATACGGATGAGATTCTAGTTACAATATATATGCAAATAATAGCCTATGATATCACTTCTGTTACTTAGTTAAAAGTCTATAAGACAGCAATAAAGAAGCCGTACCATCCATAGGTGTGGATGTGTTTACACAATTAACATTAGGTGGTTAAAGTGGAGGCTCTCTTTTGGAGTCTTATGTGAACAGTATGTACCAATCAAATTAAACAAAAAGTCTATAACACAGTAATAAAGAAGCAGTGCTTTATGGAGCTAATTAGTAGCAGTCAAGAAACAACATGGTCAAAGAATGAATCCATAGAGATGAGGATGTTGAGATTCATTAGGGGTAAGACAAGCATAGAGAAACGAAAAATGAGTACATAAAAAATATCCCATGGGAGATGAAATAAAGTTGTTCAAGATGGTTTACAAAGTACAGATGGAACAGATGATGGTAACAGCGAGTCACTTAACTGCAAGCGATGCTAAACAGCGAGGGAGGCCAAAAATGAGATACAGGTAGTAGTAGGGGAAGACCTTGACTAGACAGCTCAAGATATAGTTGAATAGAGATTTAGTATCCATGCTGCCAACCCTAGTATATGCATCGATGATGATGATGAGAAATTACTTTCTTGAAAAAAAGAAGTAAAAAAATAAAATAAAAATTATTAGTATTCAAAAGAAAATGCCGATATATAGTTACACTATAAACAAACTTGATGAGTGGTATATTAGATTGTGATGCCTAGAAAAATATAAGTAGCACCACACCGTGATGTATTTCATAATTATATTCAAGAAGAGGATCATGGTGGCATTGTAAAAGACCTAATTCACGCACGAGCAGATGAACCAGGAAAGATACTGAACGAATTGAGTACTGTCAAAATAAAAAAGCATTTACTTTGAACTTCAGTGAACAGAGACCACAAGGACCACTCATATTTTAGGCATCTTGAAGATCCAGTGCATGTGATGAGTTTTCTAAATCCTACCAAACCAATTATGAGAAAAGATAAGATTTACCTCAGTGTCATCTATCCTGAACCATGTGCCTTGAAGATCTTTCACATACGACACATAATGCCCAGAAAATGACGCATTAAATGTATCCAAATGCACAACAACTGCATACAGCATGTATAGGGGAGGACTGTCGCCTGTTCCAGTCATGAACGGTATCATGTCCAACATGTCTGGGAAAGTAATGCACTTGTTTATTTTCCCATATTTTCCCTCCTGATGAAGCAAAACCCACCGTTAGACGAATAAAATAAATCAAATTATTACATCAGTGAAGCAGGTATGAAATTCCTGAAAAGTATACAAAAGGAAACTAATTGGGTGGTACAACCTCCCAATAAATAGCAGTATAGCACTAGGAACTAAAACTCCGCCGAGATCCAACTTGGCTAAACGCTGTTACGTTCATATGAAGCTTACTATGACTCGGGTGAACCAATTGCAGAATTGAATCAGAGTAATTGAGTGTTATCTGAAAATCTTAAATCCCTGGAAGAAATCACTGTGCAGGGAACATAATGATTTGTACAGGGATCACTAATCAACAGAGCACAATGGACCTCGCAGGGACCAATATTTTAAAAAGTAGTACCTGGAACCTCTTCAAAACAATCGTAAGGATGTTTGGTGCCTCATGTATACTCAACTGCTTTCGCGCTCTGACGTACATGGCACACCTTTTAACACAACATAAAAAATCGAATGAGTTGATCAGGTTTAGATGACTCTGCGCAACTAACATGAATTTTACGACATTAATGAGATTCTAAGACACTTGAGCCGTCAAACCTTCCACATCTGTACATGTTTTCTCCATCCAAATCCTCAGAGGCCGTAAATTGAGTGAGTGCATCCTCCAATGACTCAACCCAACCAAGTATCTCAAGTGTAAGATCCATAATGTTTTCATATCGCTCGGACTCCTGCTGACATCTCAGACACTTGACCTGCTTGCAGTGACATGAGCTCACTAATCATAAGAGATATAGGAAGATAATGCTATAATGGCTTTACAAGAAGATATTTCATGTCTCAGACGTGACATTACTCACAAATCACAAGAATCACCTTTGATAGAAGACAACCACCAAAGGTGTGTTGAATGAATGTTGTTTCTTGCAATCTTGGATCAACTTCCTTCTCAACACCCAGTCCCTCGAGGCATATCGATTGCATAGATGTAACTAGAAGCCTGAATTACACGCCATCATCAGAAATAGAGAACTCTACTCAAACAACTGAAAGGAGCAACCAGAAGAACTTCCATTTTTCCATCAAATGCGAAGATCCGGAAAGAAACTGGAAAGTGTATTTTCATAAAGCAAAGAGAATATAAGCAGATCGCAAATCAGCATGTACATCTAGTCACACCTTAGAAACTCATGAGCATCTTCCTGACTTCCAATACCCATCTGGCAACCAATACTCTGCATGTGTGAAAGGATTCTGTTAGGAGACAAAGGACCTCCACCTTCTCTCAACATCATCACATGCTGCTCGAGTTCACACATAAGGCACCAGTTTTTCTTACAGCCTGTTCATATAAATAGATAAATGTCACAGATTTCCCCAAAAGTAATAGCATCAAATCTACACATTTATAACTATAAGGAGTACGGGTAAGAGAAATGCATTACAGTTTCTTGAATGTAATCTGCGGAGCAAGTAGATAGTTAGAGGCTTTGTGCAGGTCAAACATTGCAACACAGCATTCGCATAGCAGCTGCAACATATATATATATATATATATATATATATATATATAACAATATCAGTATTCAGTAATAATATAATAAATAGAGAGAGAAAAAAAAACCCAGAACCAATTAAAACTTTGTGTTCTATCAAAGTTTATCATGAAGTATTTATATCCAATTAGAACCGCACTATGAAAATTACCCAGTAGTCCACCATAAGAGTGTAGTTAAAGGAGCTAGGCGCACTGGCGGAGCCACATAGGGGTGAGTCGGGTCAGTTGACGCCACTGAAAATATTTTAAATCTATTTATATTCTATTTTCTAGTGAGGTTTTTAGTAAAAAATTTGAGATCTACTAAGACCAGTGACCTTTTCTTAAACCTACAAAATCTATTTGACCGTTAGTTTACACAGATTCTATGGGCTCACATTGAGATGATCCAAAGGCTGAACTTTTGTGAGGATATGAACCCAACCCCCCACCACCACCAAGGAGATCATCCTCACAACAAATCAGTGTTTTCAAACTTTTAAACCCATCCAAAGTTGATTGAAATTTTAAGTTGTTTTAATCATCTTGTACCGTCAATTACAACCAACTTTTTATGGCTTAAAAGTTTTAGAAAAGCTAAATTTTTGTGAGGATGTTCTAGACGGTGAGGAGATCATCCTCATAAAAAACATCCCTTGAATCATCTCCATGTGGGCCAGCCACAAAAGGGTGTAAAGGAAGTGTAAGAATAAGTGGGGTGTTTAGAGAAAACTGGTGGGGTGGAAGTAGAATTTCCTATTCAAAATATGAAAACTCATCGAGGGCAATAGTAGATGTATTTTAAAAGAAAAAACTAACAATGATTAATGCTTTTTTGTTATGATCTTTAACAAATTTTTTTCTTTAATATTATTGTTGTGAAGTGGGCCCCCATTAAGGTAAATTCCTGGATCTGCCATTGGCTAGGCACCAGGCAGGCAATGGAGTTTCTCTAGGCACCAAGGTGACTAGAATCCAATTATTAAACACATAATAAACAAGAGAAACCAAAATAGAAACCAAAAAGAGGGAATTGGAGTCAAGTTCCCTTTACACTTCACACCCCTTTCAGTTTACACCAAGTTACACTGGCCTATGAGGCCCACATGGAGATGATCATCAAAGCTGATTTTTGTATGATCTCCTCATCATTTAAATCATCCTCACAAAAGATCAGCAAACTCTACAACTGGGACCCCTATCGGATGTTAGCTGAAATTTTGAACATTCTGAACCATCGATTTTACCATTAAATTTGAACCGAACATTGGTGGGATTAAAAGTGTTAGAATTGTTAGAAGTTTATATTTTAGTGTTACTATACTATTCACGACACTATAATAAGGTCCTAAACTTCAAAGCCAACTCTTCTTTGACACTTTCTTAAAAAAAAAAAGGCAACACAAACTACCAACTTATGTTACCCAAAAATCTGCATGCATCCACCACACTCCACGCCACACAAAACACACTTTAACTGTTGATTCACTCCAAAAAGATGGTAGAAATCAGCCAACCACCAAGAAGGATGCAAGAGAGGAACAAAAAAGTTCTTAGATACTGTTCACCACGATACCGTTCATCACAGTACTATTCAGGACACTATTTACGGGGTACCGTTCACAGTACTATTTCATACTGTTCACGACCATACGAAAAACAAAAACCAGTAAAAGGAAAGAATAGTGGTGGTCCGGCAGACGGCAATGATGCCGCCGCCGGTAACGAAACTCACAAGAACAAAGTGCTCTGATATCAAGTTAAAAACTAAAACTTAGAAAATCTTATTCCCAATTCAATAATCAAAAGTCCCTAATACAATCTATTTATAGACAAACATAAGAAACCCAAAAGAACTAGGAAACCCAAAATAGAAACAACTAGGAAACCTTATTAGAATGAAACTAGGAAACTTAAACAAAGTAGGAAACTTAGAAAGTTACTAAAACAGAAACACTATTCACGTGAACAGTAACACTAAAATATAAACTTCTAACAAGAATAATCTGCATTTTTTTAAGGATGATTTACATGATAAAGAGATCATCCTCAACAAAATCGTCCCTTAGACCATCTCATGTGGGACCCCATAGGCTACCATACAACTGTTGTTAATCCATGAACTTTGAATGTTAATAAATAGAAGGTGTTGATGTTTGACCAGTAGGAAGAGACATTCTAGAACTACAATAAGATCAATATTCAGTAGTATAATATCACTGCATTATTTATTTTTCTAGTGAAGAGGTGTCACTGCATTATATATGTATACAGTATACTAATGTTCTTTAGGTTCTTAATATAAATAACATATTGGTGGAGCCAATGAACCACCACCCCACATCTTGAATGGAAAAGAAGCATTGCACTTGATGAGGACGTCGACAAGAACGATTGGAGAGTTTTCACAAGACTGCCAAGGTCAAAGAGAAGGTGGACACAACCCAAAAAGGCCCATGGTGCCTTTTTAAGTCCTTCGGCATAATAAGTCTAGAATGCCTAATTTCTAAAGAACTCTAAATATTCATGGGAAAGGTCAGGAAGGTTCCTTAGGAGGTCAAGCATAAAGTAACCTACATATTTTGCAAGAGACTTCTGGAAAATTCATTTTCCATTAGATCGCCCCTATCGAACTCAATCTCAACCAATTGTTTATTACCCCCAAGCCTATAAATGTGGGTGACCTCATTTCTAACTAACCCTCAAGCCTTCAGAGTTGAGTAACAAAGTTCACATTCACATGTTTTCTTTCGACTATTAAAATGTGAGAGTACCTTAGTAGTTAAGTCCTAAGCATAGAAAGGCTTACTTGGGCCACAACGAAAAGTCAACATCAGAACCACATCCTTCAAAAAAAAAAAAGCATAAGAACCACATGGGCATTGAACTTTGGACGAAGCTAATCTGTGAAATTAGGCAGGCCAACCAGTTCTAGGATAGACTCAAGCCAGGTTATTCCAGTTCATGCCATGTCAAGCTCCTATGTTAAAAGTTAGGCCTAAAGTCTTTGCTAACAAGCCTCTCTTGAGCATAATCTTGTCCAGACCAACATACCCAACGGCCAAAAATCATATCCCATTTTCCAATCGTTTTTGTTTTCCTCTTTACACTATGGAAGAAAGGACAACTAAATAACCATAAAAAATCACTAGTTGGAATCTGAAGAAAGATCATAAATATTGATCACGCAAGCCAGTGAACTTCAAAAAGTAAGTGTTATACCTGTTATTTGAGTATCAATTATCAGTTTACTTTTCAAACCCATTTATTTTATACACGTAAATTTACACATCCCAATAGTATTCATTCATCTCTTGGACTCAGTATTCTAGACTATGGTCAACAAAGGAGTTAAGCAAGATATCACAGTACCTGTTCCCACAGTTTAGAAGGCCTCTAGGAGAAAGATCCCAAACTTCACAATAGAAGAACTTTACAAACTCCTCATAAGGGAACAACACCTGAGCCATTAAAAAGAACATGTGATCTTTCACTCATATGCCTAGACCGTTGTAAAATGAAGAGAACAAACTAAGGATGGATGCAAGTAATTGAGAACTAAACCTTATTTTTCTTATGATCATCAACGGTAACCCCAGAAGGATCTTGTCTATGTACTTTTGATAACTTCCTTAGACCAGGTATCTTCATACCTCCCATGTCCCAAATGCCATTGCTTCCTTGTGCAAGGCTCGCCATGGAAGCACTTACTTGGGGGATTTCTGCACAAAGATTATCATTAGAGGAAATTATAGGATACAAGTTGAAAGATTCATGCATGCGCATGGATTATGAACAAACACCACACACTTGATTCATTCATCGAGCATCCCTTTCTCTCTGTCCTCGAGAATTGCCCTTCTCTTGATTCTTTTGGAACTGGTTTTGATGAAATGGAAATTTGGGGTTCTAAAGGGTGCAATTTGCTCTTATGTTTGCTTGCCTTGACTGAGATCTTTTTAGGCGAAGAGTCAAAGTCTAGTCTTTCATCATTACAAGACGATCCCTCCCCAAGGAAACTGCATCTACTTGGAGTGTAGTCCATCTTGATTTCAGACGCGTTTGTCCCATTTGGATCTGAATAAACTGCAGTTGTGGTGCTACAATCAGTAATTGACTCAAGTACATTTCGAGTTTGACCTCTTAACTTATGACTTTCATGCATAGCAGTAATTCTTGGAGCAGTGCGTCCACGGCCAGAGGCAGGACGGCTATTGCTACTATGCCTTCTAGGAATCTCTTCTGCCGAGGCAACAGAGTCATCATTCACCAACTGAGTCCATCAGAGATTTAAGACATTTAGAAGATTTATCAGGAGGGACAAAAAAAATTAATACATATCCAAATGCAGGAATGAAGTTTACGAACCTTATGTCTTGGAGAAGTGTGCTTTGATGAAATGGCAGAAGAAGGAGGCGGACTGGTGACTCGATCTCTGTTGGCTTCTTCAACAGAACCAAACAGAGCACTTTCCTCTATTTTCAGGACTTCCTGGTTGGTACTAGTCATAGTAGCAGTAGCAGTAACAGGAGGATGTTGTGGTATATAGAAAGGGGCATTGTTCTGCATAGTATGCTTGTTATCATTTCCACAATACAATGAATTCAGGTTTTCATTCAGTAAAATACTCTCGTCAAAAGATCCTTCAAATGAAGAACGCTTAGAAGATAAATTTGAACAAGCCATCTCCAGCTGCTGGCATTCTTGCTTGTGCCCATGCCTCCAGTGAACTATTTGACACTTCCCAGAACTGCAAAGGTGTGATTACTTGGATATGAATAAAAGAAGTATTGAGAATGCCCAAGTTACTGAATCCGGTTTATAAATGATTTACAGGTTTAAGAATATAAGATACTTTGCTAATGTTATTAAATGTCAAAATATTTCCATTTAAATTTGGATTAACAACGCATCACTAAAATATTTACATTCCAAAAAAGCATAAATCTACCGGATGTGAAACATAATAAAATATTCATGAATAACATGAGAAAAGAAATCACATGGAAAGAAAATAAGATATCAAATGGGAAAATCATATAATTGTTAGTGATTAGTATATATATAAACTCTGAGGCGTCACTTATACATCAAATTTAATCTTTGTAATTCAAAATATATATTTTGTTAAAATAAAACAAATTTATGGGACTTGTAGCTAAAAATGTTCATGAACATGTATGCATGCACCAAAACTGTATGAATCGTATGATCATGAACATGTGCATATCTGATACACAGGTATTTTAGCATTTCCATGGCCTTCACTCAGCACTTCGTAGTTGGCACATTCAGCAAAAAGAATTAAACTAATATTTATTTTATCAGTAGAAGACCTCAAATCACTGATGAGCCAACTCAACAAAAAGGTTACTCCTCCAGCAGTTTTCAGCCTATATTTTGTTTTGCTTTTTGACACATATGGCAATCATTTGCAGAGGTCCTAGTTATCCAGGGTTGGGTTATCATCCTCAGTTGAAAAAAAAATATAAATGAAGCAGATTCCCGTTCAAAACACGATTCAAAAAATCAAGAAATGAATTAGCTAAGGGTATTGGGTTGGAGATCTTGATGATACGTAATCAGATCAAGAATAAAGAGTTCCTTCTGTTATTGTATTTCTGAGGAGATTATTTAGCGCCTGGATCTAATAGAATGCTGAAACAACTCCAAATAGTTTGAACAAGGATCAGATGATAACGAAGGTGATGATGTAACTTTCAGCAAATTATTTAGGATTAAGTTGATTCCCTTGATGCAAGAAGATAAGTTGAAAGAAAGAAGGAAAAAAGAAAAAGAAAGCCATACCAGTATCTAACAGACTTGCATCTGGAGCAGCGGGTCGTAGCCGGACCAAAGCATCTGGCACACACATGAAAACCAGTCTTTGAAGAAATCTCAACAGGAATAACACTGGCAGTAGCCAATGCTTCTGCACGAAGGGCTTCTTCAGCTGCTAACTGAGCAAGCAGACTTATCCTCTCCTTCTTCTTCGCAACCTCATTCCATTTGCCGAGTAAGATGTAAGTAACCAGAGGAAGCACAACCAAGACCAGAAAAAGCGCAGGTATATCAGCTTCCCTTGGCTCAAGCATGTCCCCTCCAACATACTCATGACCAGCTTCCTCTCAACCAGCTTCTCACAGGGGAGTCTCAGTACGTTGCAAAAGTCAAGGTTTCTGCTTCTTTCTACAAATAATGGTAAAAAAACAACAATGAAAATTACGATTAGGCATGTTAGTGTCCTATTTCATAAAAATGGAAACTCTTTTAAAGCTTTGAGATTTCAGTAGTAGTCAATCTAAAATAATCAAGCATTACAGTAAAGCTGGGAAATAATACACCCTCTCACACTAAAACTTCAATCTAAAATAATCAAGCATTACAGTAAAGCTGGGAAACAGTACACCCTCTCACACTAAAACTTCAAAAAAGAAAAAGTAAAAAGAAACCAATGAAACTCCATATGCTTGTATCAGAATGAAACCCATCACTGCTTAAAAGAAAAACTCTATCTCTCCTCCATAGAAAGATTTATAAGCGTATCAAACAGGTGGAGGTGTTCAGATTTAGTTTATGCAAATCAAGATAAAGAGAAAATCTAGCTAAATGGCCAACACGGGCACAAATTTTCCTCACCCTCTCATAGAATCATGCTGATCATACCCTAATTGTGAGAGCGTGAGGTTGTCCCTTCCCTAATTATCTATGATGAAGATGTCAAAGTGACCAAAATCCATGCTCAAGAAATTCACCAATTAAAGAGAGTTCTCAAAAAGAAATTTGTGAACAAAGAGATTAAAAGCTTCATGAACATTTGGGTATTGAAATGACTCGATCAAAAAAGGCATCTTTATATGTCAGAGAAAGTATGTCATGGATCTAGTCAGGGATATATGAAACTTGAGTTTCTCATTATGAAGCTTTTCCAAGAATCATAACATACTTGAAGGCAACCTTCAAGGAAAAGTTTAATAATTGCTAAATGCATACTCACCCTAGTTAGAACTTAGAAGCAGATACGGACACAAAATGGACCTAATATGTCAATGGAAAAAAGGTTACTCTGGTTTGTTGTACCTTCTTAGAGGTTATCCTGTAAAATGGAAAACAAGAAATAAAAATATGGAGGCTGAGCCATGTACAGGGTAAATGGCTCATGTTCTAGCACAATTACCATGATTGACAATGTGTTTGGATCACATGTTATATTTGTGTGCAAACTTTTAAGTATTGAAAATTTGGAATACAATGAATGTTAACAACCACTATTCAGCACTACGCTGGTTACTTGAACCGTTAACCTCCAAATACTTTTAGCTCTAAGAACATGTTAACACCACTTACTCTAAGAGCTCAAACTATTAGAGGGAGGTGAAACAATAACAACAATAAATATCCATGTCAATGGTTTGAACAGATAATTCCAACACTATCGTTTGGCATGCTAGTATGCTGCATTATAATGTGTTGTCTTTGACAAACCACCAAAAAGTTGATAGAGAAGAGAAACTAGGGCAAGAAAAGAGATGGTTGTTCTTTTTTATTGTTGAGATTATGTGTTTTAGGAAGCGCCATAGTGCATACTTCAAAAACGCAAGGAGGGGGAGATGGATTTTTGTTTACAAAAGGGGGGCATGCATTTGGCCCACACCCAAAAGAAAAATGCACAACTCCAAATATTTTTTTACCACGAAATGTGTGCGCATTCTTTTTTGCACACCAGAGAAATGCATATCCAAACACACCTTGGAGATTTTATTACAATATTTGGGTATGAGAATTTATGTTCCTATGAATCTATTTTGTGACAACAAATCAGCCACTCAAATATCACAGAATCCAGTCCAGCAGGTTCGCACTAAGGACATCGAAATTTATGGGAGTTTCCATCAGGGTGGAAGTTGCTTCTGATCTTTGCATGTGTTATCAAATCAAATCTATAAATTGTACTTGGCAAGCTGGGCATGGCAAATATCTACGCTCAAATTTACGGGTATCATTGAAGATAAATGTATAAGTAGTATATATGATGTATACACGTATGTGACACGTGTGGGGTCCACCCATGAGGACACATCAATAATATCACGGTTTCCTTATTTAGAGAATATTTAGGAATATTTTAATTATTATTTATTTCCTAGTTTATTTAGGACTGTTTTATTTGTTTCCTATTTGTTTTAGGATTTAGTTTACTTTAGTTATCTTTTTCTTGTAGCCCAAGCTACTAGAGCTTATAAATAAGGGCATTCTCTTCTTTGTTAATTAGTTTTTTTAGAATGAATATATTTTTGATTAGTAGAAATCGTTGAGTTTGAGAGTTGAAACACTTCCGCAAATATTATTTACATCAATATATCACTAATTAAGGGTATTAAAGTCTTCTCTTGTTTTTTTTAAAACTTATGAACAAATAAGCCATTCGCAGAGGATAAGCCACAAGTTTCTGCCATTTTCACTTCCACAAGTTTTCTTCAGATGAATAGCAATTAGAATTACGAAATTTGTTTCTCCAAATTTCACAAGGAAAACAAAAGAAAAAAAAAATCAAATAAGATAATAATCTCTGTGTTTCTTTATTCTTAGAGGAATGATTAAATACACATAAGGAACCACCCCCAAAACTTCTTGTAATCACCTAAATGATAAAAGCTGATGAAAGCTCATAGTTTTTTAAACCCCATCTTCAGAAAGTGAGATTTTGAGGTAACCCGAACCAAAAAAAAGCTTCACCTCGCTCCCTTAAAAGTTTCATAGTGAGAGAAAGAGAAAATAGAGACTTCTATTAATGTTGAGAACAGCTGAAATTTCTCACGTTTGAGAAAACCCATCTTCAAATAATGAGATTTCAAGTGACGTTCACCTTAAAAAACGAATCCAAGTACTAGGAGAGTCAAAATTCCAAGAAAAATGTTGAGATTTGCTGAAAATTCTGATGATTTTGAAGAACCCCATCTTCAGAAGAAAAAAAAAAATATGAGATTTCAAGAGGAAGTCTTTCTTTCTCCTTTGACATTTTCACTGAGCTAAACAAAGAAGCTTAAAATACTGCAGTTTCAGATAATATTGTTCGATTTCCACAAAACCCAACTTCAAAAAAATCATTTTTCACTCAGAAATCTTACATAAACAAGCTTTCATTTTCCTCTACAGATTTTTAAGGTTACAATAACGAGTAACAAAGATTTGAAGATATAAATAAAGAATACCAAATGAAATCATGTGAAGGGGTCTGTTAGCATTTTCTGATCTTAC